>PVLD010019760.1:0-35556 GCA_004027595.1 Dinomys branickii
AAAAAAAAAAAAAAAAAAAAGAAGACACTTTGACAGAAAAGTTGTTCCACTGGTGACTGACAGTCTCAGTGTGCTTCTCTGCCTTTTAGAGTTCTGGAGAATGACTGGGGCTCTTAAGCTTGTCATCCTTCCTCGCTACCCAACCGCAGAAGATGAAACGGCCTGAGATGCATAGGTTTCTCCTCTCATTCTGCCTGACAATTTTCGTGCCCCTGAGAGGAGGGCTCAGCAGTTCCGCAGTGGTATCCTACAGAAGAGCATCGACATTTTGCAATTCAAATGGAGAAGAAGCCAAGGTACAGGGAACAGAGACTGGTGGTGGGAGGAGAATATGAAAGGACAAATTCCAAATCAAGTATTCTCCCCATCAACTAAGCCAGCAAACAGGAAGCAGATGCTTTTGGAGTCCTAGACTCTCATGACATAAATGACTTATTGGCTCATATGCTGTGCTAAGGGCTTTATAGGTTAAATTCACTAAATTCTTACAACACCCCATGAAGTAGATGCTATCTTTTATCTCCACTTTATAGGTCCACAGAGAATAAGTGACTTTTCTAAGATGTCACAGTAAGAAAGAGCAGAAACCGGAAGTCAACCTCAGGTGTGGTCTGACTCCAAGACCACTTTACCATTTGCATTTTAAGCAGCATACTCTTTCCCCACCCTAACTCTCCAGAAAATCTCGTACAAGTACTGCCTCTCTAAGATGAAACAAATGACCAGCCAAGAGCCACAGGCCACTCTTAGGCTGCCAAAGGAGTTGGACAGACATGAGGATTAGCTATGGTTCTAAATGTCTGGATTTTCTTTACATGAGAGGAATTGTTTTATAGAGTATTTGGGTTCCTGTTATCCAGCATGGGTTGGGCTATTGTTAGAAGTTTGCCAGATCTTTATTCTTATAGCTCCAGATTTTCCTATGCCATTTCAAGTTGTCACTTTAATACCACAGTGAATCATATGTAGCATTACAACAAAACGCACCTGACATGCTTATTAAAACAAATATCACATTTGCATAATCACCGTCAATAGAAAGATACACACAGAGGCAGCCGGAAAGCCACCGAGGTTTGCTTAGGCAGCAGCACCCTCCCCATGGCACACGCGTCCTGGGAGCTACAGCCTCTGCTTGTGTTCCTCCCCTCACTTCCCACAGGGAAAGCACGCAGTTTAGTCTTTTTAACTGGAAGTTCAGAAAGGAGAATGAAGAGGAAATCTGATGAAAGCTGAAGCGTGTTGTGAGAGAAAGTAGCGTTACTGAACACCAGTGTCTAAGAGGTGGTGTTCTGAAAATGAGTATCCCTATGGCTCTGGAGGGCCATCATCTAATTGCATAGCTGTTTCACGCATTTGAAAAGGGGACCTAGATCATCAGTGGTGCCCTTGAGGCAGAGCCTGCAGTCCAGGGCTCATCTTGGTGGAACAGCGTGCTGGAACATACAGGCCTACAATCTGACTGAAGCCAGTTGATTGTCATCATAGTGACCTCATTTGACCATCTTGACCATACCATGGGATGGGTATAATGCACTTTTTATGGATGAGGACTCCAATGCTGCAGTCAGCAACCTGCCCAAATTCATAGCTAGGAAGTGTCAGTCTAGAGACTAGAACTCAAGACTTCCAATTCTTAAGGGCAAACGGGTGGATGTTCTAACAGGTATGCATAGCACTGTCCTGCTTTGTGGGGAGGGAGGAGCTCCCGCAGCAAGAAACAGAATCCCAGGTAAAGGGCTAACATTTGTGGGTAGATGTTTAGTCTCTAGAAGGATCCACAGTGGGGTAAATATTCCAGGACCACATAACCAGAAGAAGCTGGGGCCAAATCAAGGAGAATGGAAAATAAGACAACAATTAGTTGATAAAGCACTTTTTACCAATCTATTAAAAGCAGGATTATGATGTCTATTCAAAAAGGGGAGCAGGGCTGGGTCTATTGTAGATGGTAGTAACACAACCTTTGCTACAGGATCAGAAACACAAATCTTCCAGGACCAAGAAGAGGGGTGGGCTGGGACTAAGCACAGCAACGTGACTATTCAGCAATGAAAACAGCGGTCTGGTAAAATAGGATGAACGCAGTGGCTACAGTAGAGGGAAACCCTGCATTTGGGAAGAAAAGGAGGTCACATGGCATTAAAGGTCCCTCCCAGACCATAGCATCTTTTATTTTAAAAGTGAAGTGCTGCTGGTATGATTTTGTTTATCAGTTGATTAATTGAGAAGCGTCTCATCACAAGCCTCAGTACTCCTCACCCCGACGCTCTCGTGGCTGCTCAGAGGCTTTCTCACTCTTCTCCCAGACATTGCCAACAGTGGCCATGAGTGGACGCAGATCCTAAACACGATGGTCTGTGAAAAACTGACAGTCCAACTCCAACAGTCAGGTCCTGTGATCTCTTAGCTTTGTGCGGGCCTGTGTGTTCTGGGTAAGGGGACATCCTCTCCCTGTTAAGTTTTACCAGGGCAAAGACAGAACCGCTATTGCTTTCTGCTGCCTTCCTAGCACTACTTCCAGAGCTTGAGCGCACAGTGAAATGACTGGAGATTGAAGAATAAATGAACGAGTGAAGCAGTGATAAGAATAGTTGCTCAAGACGTGGGAGTGGAAAGTGGTATTATTTCCAGGATCACTTCATCCTATTCAAGGAGCTTTTTCACTCGAACTCCAATGCATTAAAAAAAAACCCCACAGTCATTTCCCATTTGGTCAGTGTTAGGAACTGGGAAAAAATAAGCAAGATGTTATACCCTGGTCCCTCCATGTATGAACTGATCTGCAGACATTAGCTTTGTCTCTAGCACCTAGCATGGTCCCTTGGAAATAAAATCTGCTCTATAAATGCCTGTGATAATCACTAAGGACCCAAATTCTTTGCAGTAAAGAACTTTCATGTATTGAGTGTTTTCCTACACAGACCTTGAAAACATGATATAATAAAACCTTAAGATTTGGTGAGATTACAAATCATGAAGATGTATTCTATACTTCTTTATTACTTTAAAGAGAATAAAAAATAATAAAAATGATACAGAATTTCAAAACAAGGTGATAGGAAATTAATGTTTGTTATATATTGTTACCTTCAAAGTAGTTGGTCAGATTATCAGATATAGGCATGTAAGATTACTCAAACAGTATAAACACTAACTGAGTCAAAGTGGATCAAAGATCTAAATATTAAAACAGAAATACTAATCTTGCTTCTGAGGTCATCAACAAACCGAAAAATGTAAGATCATCAATGACCTCCAGAACTTAATAAGGTGTTGAACTCACCATCCAAGAAAATGCTTTTCTCTTTAAACCCTGTACCACTATTTTCTGGTTTTCTGCTCAGTATGTAGCTTCTCCCTTCTCAGTTCTTTTGCAGTACATACTTCAACACTGGAGTCCAGAGAGTTTAGTTTTTCTTTCCCAACTCTACTTGATTCACGCCTAGGACTTCAGTTGCATTCCATACACCGATGGAGTTTTAATTATAACTCCAGTTCAGATTGTTTGTCTAAACTCCAGACCCATTTATTACCCTGATGTCCCCATTTTGGTGGAAGCATCTCTAACTTAAACTGTCCAGAACTGGACTGTAACCTTTCTCCAAACCCTCTCCCAAACTGACTTCCAGTGTTTTCTGCATGGATCGTCGCCTTTGTAGCTGTGCTTGATAATTCCTTTTTCCTATTCTTCATCTCTAAGTCCCACCTGCTGTGGTTTGAATGATGGTCTCCCCTCCAAAACTTACCTTCAGTGCAGCAGTATTAAGAGGTCTGGCCCTAGGAAGTGATTGAATCACGAAGTTTCTGTCTTTATGAATAGCACCAGATGCCCTAGTGAAAGAGTTTTTCAGAAGGTGCCAGCCCCTCTTGTTCTTTTACTCCTTCAACCATGGGAGGACAGCACAACTCTCTCATCTGGAGGACAGAGTAACAAGATACTACTGTGGAAGTAGAGATCTGGTTTCTACCAGACACTGAGTATGCTGCTGCCTCCATCTGAACTCCCAGCCTCTAGAACTGTGAGAAATTAATTTATGTTCTTTATAAATTAGTGAGCCTCAGGTTTCATCCTCTTATATTACAGTGAGGTACAGATAAGGGCTATGAAATGGTCTGCTGCGGGTCAGAGTAATCTCTTATTTTCCAACTCAGTGCTTATTCTCCCACTCCCTGCACCCTGCTCTGCCTTGGTTCATATTATCTTATTGTGAAGTAACCAAGAGAGTTCCTTAGAAAAGAAGAAAACAAATAGCGTGTGACTTCCTATTCAACTCCCACAAAACCATTGATTTTAATAAATTAAGTGCTTTTTTAGAATTCAGGATATATTCACAATCTGATAAAGCTAACAACAGTGCCTTTTTCTTCAGATGAAAAGTCTTGAGAACTCATACTTGAAAAGAGCTTGTGCATTATCCTTGGTTAATGATAGGATAATAATGTGAAATAAAGATGAAAGGGCAGTTGTCAAATACAACTTTTAGCCCAAGAGCCCACCTGGCAGTGTTTTCTAGAACCTTTTGAGGCCTGATGTGGTTGATGAACAGGGTGAGACAGAGCTGTGAGTTATGAGAGCCTCCTGTTGGCCAGTAGCTTCCTTGGGTCGTAGCCTGAATGTGTTCAAATCCTGAGCTGTCCGTTATTTCTTTGTTAAACTGCTTCAGAGTGTACTTTGTCATTCTATTGTGCATCATAGATCCAAATGACAGTGTTCACTGTGAACAACTTTGGGGACTATTATGGGAGAGTGCTTATTTCATGAATTAATTTCCTTTACTGCCACGGAGACCCAAGTTAGTATTTTTACCCAGTTGGAAAGATATAGATCGTTTCTCAGAATGCTCCTGCGGTGGGAGACGATAAAGTGCTCATTGTCAGAAGTGTAATGGTTGTCACATTAGGAAGAGCTGCCCTGTATTCACCGCGTCTGTGGTGAGGCATTGAAGAGGAAGGCATTTGCAGTCTCTTTGTCCTCTAGGACTTTTAAAAGTTCTAGAATTTTAGAAACAAGCATTAGAAATGACCCATCTAAAGTACTTCTCAAGTTTATCAAAGATTACCATGGCAACTAAATTACTGCATGACGAAAGGAAATGCATTTAATGATGTTTTTCAGCTTATGTGCAAGTTGCTGCTTATTAAGAGAAAATGCCAGGAGTTAAGATTATCATGCTTTCTGTGAAGGAAAGGAATGAATGTCCTCTAGCGGGGGTGTATGTGTTTAACAACGTAAAGGCAGTGTGCATATGCATCTTCATATACCTGGTGACACTGACAGAATGAAACTGTTCAACAGGACACCACTGTTCTTAGTGCAAGACAGCCAGAAAGACACTTTTACTATGGGTACAGTTTTGGGGTGATCTGGTGGTAGAGTCTTTTTATGTATACTTTTGTGTCTACCTATGCTCTGTGCATTAAATTTCATGCACCATTGGGTGATTTTATTTTTCATGATTTGAAAGTGGAAGCAAGGATCAGTGTTAAGACTTGTTACACATTTTTGGAAGATGTTTATGTAATTGCTACCCTGGGATTTCCCTTCAAGTTTTTTTAAATGAAAAAAATTTTCTTTGCTTCTTTGCCATTTATTTGTGTATTCTTAGAAAATCCATTCCCTTGCAATATGTTGAAAGCATTTATTGTTTCACAGCCATCGGAAGTTTCATAGTTTGGTCACTAATAGCAACAACATTATACAAAACTGAAGTTTTGTTATTTTCTAGTTTAAAGTGATTACAGCATGTGTAGGTACGCATCCTCTCAACCTGGATCCATTTAGTTCTATATGCAGGTAATTTTATCCCTTGATTCGATGGGAAGGATAGATTCCTGTGGCTGGAAGAGACTTGCAGTAATCATGTCTGACCTTCCACACCCACCTATCCTCAATTCTAGTACTTTCTTTTTTTTTCTTTCTTTTTTTTTTTTAATTCTAGTACTTTCACTGACAAGGCTATTATTATCCTGAGACAGCTCATTGGATTGGATAGGAATAAAGATTAAAAAAAGGAAGACTTTCTTTTCTTATTTTAAAGATAAAAGAACAAAAACAAAGACAAAAGCAAAACAACACAAACACAAAAATGATACAGAATTTCAAAACAAGATGATAGGAAATTAACAATGGTTGTTGTAATGTGTATTGTTATTCAAAGTAGTTGCGCAGATAACCAGATATAGGCATGTAAGATTGATCAAACAATTAAACATTAACTATTCCTTTTAATAAAACAATAGAAATTAGTAGCACAATTATTTTGGGGGGTTAGGGATATAGCTCAGTGGTACAGTTCTTGTTAAGGAATATGGGAAGCTCTGACTTCAAACCCCAGCACTGAAAAATTTTTTTATTAAACTAAAAGCTTCTACCATCAAACTTCTACTTACGTATTTTTATTTTATTCTCTGGATCAATGAAAGTACATTATGCCAAAAATAGGAAAGATTATACATTTCCAATTGACTACTTCAGTGTCACTGGACAAAGACCAAAGTTATAAGGAACTGGGCTTTGTTTGCACTACAAATTGAAGAAGGAGATGGTTTTGTCTTGAGTCCAAAACATTCCCCCAGTTTTCCCCCACTGAGTTTGATGTTTGGCTAGATCATTTTCTAAGAACAAACAATAATTAGTGAGGGAACATGGGGTTTGGGACTCAGAGATTTAGAATTTTGGTGTGTCATCTTCTGCAACATTGAAGTAACTGGAACATTGACCATCACATTTACAGAGACTTCATAGTGAAGTGTCTAGGGGAATCTTAAGATCATTATTGAACTTCCCACTGCTGTGAAATACACCGCTTCCTGTGACAGTAACTTAGAGTTTGAACCCCTCATTGGACAGTTCTTCCTAGGTTTAGTTGAAAAAAAATCTATCTTCCTATAATTTTGACTTGTTAGTCCTACCTCTTATCTGTGCAACAACCTTCAAATATCTGAACATAGTAACTTGTAGTTAGTACTAGTACTTTTCAAGATAATTCTTCTCACAGCTGGTGCTCCTTCCCAGTTGTTAATAATTTTATACTTCACACATGGTAAGCACATGATTTACTATTAAGCTATAAACCTTAAACCAGTGGTGGTGAATGTATGGCACACTGCTATTTATTTTTCTTTTAAGACAAAAAATGTTAATGTATGAGTTGTTTTTTTCTAAACTATAACCCCAGTATTCAGGTTTAATTGCAGTGTTGGGACTTGCGGTAAATAAGTGGGTTGCAGTTTGGGTAATCATCTCTAAAGGGTTTGCCAGCACTGCTCTAGATCCTTACAAGTCTACATTGTGAAAAAGGATATTTATAAATGATTGATAAGAATAAATATTAATTTAAACATATAGACATCTGGACCAGTATACAACCAAATGTTAATAGTGTCTATTGTGTTTTTTAGTGGTTATTTGCATTGTCTAAAATTTCCAAAGTAAATATTGACTTATTGTGTAATACATTTGAAAAATTCTTCCTCCACATTTGTTTCTAGAAAGTTATTAAGAAACTAATAATATTTGTTTTCTTGGGGGAGGGGAGCTGAGTGGCAGGGGAACGGGGTAGGTACGAGAAGCAGTAGTCAGTGTAATTCTTGTCTTTTGGGTGTTGAAATATGTGAGTATTGTACCTATTCAGCAAAAGTTAAATTACAAATGGTGACTGGAGAAATGGGTGTAGGCGCCATGGCTGGGTTTCTCCTGGGGCGGGTGGGGACCCTGGCTGAGACCAAAGGACTGCCTTGGGGGAGAACATGCCGGCCCCTTGTGAGGAAGAATGACAGGCGTATGAGACAGAGCAGAGACTTCAGTCAACTCACGCTGTTTACTGTGCTCGTCATTTCCTTCCTGAAGAATCATCCAGAACTTGGCTGAGCGACAAGATGTTCTTTTACTAAATTTATTAGATTTTTCTTAATACAAAAGTAATACATACTCACTGTAGAAAATATATTAAATACAGACAATGAAAGAAAGTTGCTTGAAAGCTACTTACTGTATCAAGCTATTCACAATTTACATTTTAATGGAAGCCCAATTATCAATGTGTACAAATGTTTGTGTGTGCTCACAGGAGAGTATGTATTATGCACTGCTTTGCAGCTTGAATTTTTATAGGGAAGGTAACTTTCTGAGAGATCTTGACAGGCAACAATAACAAAAAATCTTGTAAGATTTCTTCCTTCTGCGTTTTGAAAGGATGTAGGATGTAGAGAACAGGGCTAAGAATTGTGTTATCTGTGCTTTTTTTTTTTTTTTTTTTTGGTACTGGGGATCGAACTCAGGACCCTGTGCTTGCTAGGCAGGCGCTTATTCCACTGAGCTATATCCCCAGCCCCAGGGCTAAGAATTGTGATCATTGAGCAGGCTCATTCATCCAGTGATGTAGCATAACCTAGGGTCCTCTCCGTCCTGGCTGGCCAGTATCTATGGTCCATGACCTCATTTCCTTCATCACATCGAGCCCCCAGTGGACTGGTAGACACTCTAGTCTGCAAACCTGTGGGCCTTGGAGAGTTGATTCTTCCTCCTGAACTGCTGTTACTTTCTCTCTACTGGCCCCTTTCCAGCAGCATCGTGTCCAAGCCTTTTCACCTTCTCATAGGCCCTTCATCCTGCTTTTCCTCCCAACACTTTCCACTTCAGTAAATGGCAAATGCAGTTGTTTATGTCAAAAAATGGGAGCCAGTCTCAATTCCTGCCTTTTTTTCTCCTTCGACACTCAAACCATTAACAAGTTCAGTGGGCCTTTTTGGGAAAATATACCCCCAATTCATGTACTTTTGCCACCTTTGCTGTTAGGACTGTAGAACATGTTACCATAATTTTGCACCTGTCTGTGTTGATAACCTTTCTCGCTCATCTCTTCAACCCATTCTCCACCCAGAAGCCAGAACAACCTCTTACAAACCCAAATCCAGTATGTCTTGTGTCTGCATGAAGCCCATGGTAGTTTTCACTGCACTGGGATGAAAGCCCCGTTCTACTGGCCACAGCTCTGACTTTTCCCTAAAGTACTTTCTCCGTCAGTCTTCCTTTTCTTCTGGTTCCCTGAAGATTCTTCCTTTCTTTGCTGCAGAGGAGGTTTCATCAGGGCAGAGACTGTGACTATCTTCTTTGTTGCTGGATCTTCAGTATTTGTCCCAGTTCCTTGAGCATAATAAAATATTCTGAATATACTTACAAGCAAATACAGAATTTACAAACCAGTGAGGATGATAGAAAAACAAGCTCACAAGCAGGAAATACACCTCCATAGGTTGTAAATGCTTAAGAAAAGCTTGATCTAAGTGGTTTGGGAGTTCTGGAAAGGGGTATGCACCCTGGTTGAGGGTCACGAGGTTCTATAAATAAGGAAATACTTCAGGTGGATATCAAGGGTACTGAAAACTCCCCAGGCTTGAGTAAAGGAGCGGAATTTGGAGAGCATAATAAATAATCTAGTCGAATTGAGATGTAAAGTATATTTCATGGCCTGTACAAGGCTGGAAAGGTAATTCTGGATTTGATTGTGAAGGGCCTGTGATGCCAGTTTAAAGTGCTTAGAAAGCTCATCTGATCAAGGGCACACTTCCTTGTTCTGCAGGGGGCAAAATGAGCAAAATCATAGGAAGGTATACTGATACACAGTCTTAGGTAGTCAGTTGTGAAGATGAGCAAAAAAAAGGAAAAACAGATGTGAGGGTTATTCTAGAGAAACCATCAGCAGGAGCTCATGACTGCTCAGAGCATGAGATGAGGAACCAAATATGGATTTGAGCTTTGGAGGCTGAGAAACTGGTAGTAACACATTGGAAATGAAGAGAGGGTATTTTTGAGAGTAATGACTGCTTTGGTCTGTAACGTGGGAAGTGTAAGGTACCCAAACAGAATGTCCAGGTTGTGGTGGAGCTGGGACTAGAGTATCACAGCTGCAGCTTTCCTGCATTCACCCATTTGACCAGTGAACAGTTACCGAGCACCTGCCACATGCCAGGTGTTATATCAGGCATTGGCAGTACAAAGATAAAAAGCACAAACTCTCTTCCTAAGAACTCCCTCTTGCTCTACCTACATGTTTGAGCCAGGAAGACATACTTCGTTACTATCAGCTAATCAAGATCAACAACAGAATTATTTTAATGTATATGAATGTTTATACTTTTTAGCTATAGGTCATGACAGACTACATTAGAAGGAGTTTCATCATACCCATACAATTGCTTATTGTTTATAACTTAGAATGAAAGGAAATCCTGACTTGACCATCACAAAAAAAGTTTGAGGATCATGACTTTGCCTTTCATGATCCATGCCTATATCATGTCATCTACATGTCTAACACAGGGAAAGGTCACAGAAAGAAAAGCCAAGAATACTGGCTCGCATGTGACAGAATTTGGAAGAGTTATGTTTCTTTTATGTTTCTTTTGAAAGTGTGTACGTTTTGTAGGTAGGTTTAGCTGGGGTGTCTCCTTGGTTCAGGGCAGGACTGATGTCACCTCGGTGTTACAGAGGAGAAAGACAGAAGAAAGCAGACAATAAGGTTTTACTTTATGCGATAAAGATAAGAATATGTAGACACAGTGAATGGATACGCATAAAACTAAGGCACAGTATCTGTGATTGTCTGAGGGTCTTAGAAAAAAGGCTTGTCTAGTTTGGAATGATTAGTATTTTGGGCTGTGTAGTTGTGTTATTTGGCAGAGGGAGAACAAGAATGTACTAAGTCAAGCGTAACAGGGACATCATAAAAGGCCAAGGGTAAACTGAGACTGTGGCCCTTTCTAGTCCTTTTCCCTTTGGGCGCGGATCATAATGGGCTGATGTCCTCAGTTATCCTTTGTGGTCATGCGGTTCTGTCTGCTGCCTGGACTGCCTGGTGTGCTTGGAGCAAGGGCAATTAATTCAGCAGCTGTGAGACCCACTTCCTGCGACTGTACTAACGAAGTTCCGCATAGCAGTGAGGAATTGAAGACTGAAAGTAAAGAGACAAAGGAAACTGTGGCCACATCTATGGATGAAATCATCTCTGGGCTAAGGGTATTACTGATTTAGCTAGCAGTGGAATATCTCATACTAAGCCTGTTATAAACTGTCTAAGAGAGGAATTAAATATTTTTCAGTTTTAAAGCTTGGAACCAAAAGATTTGAGTGGAGATTATGAGAACATGGAGACCATGTTCTTAAGGAATTGATATGTGGTTGTGAAATATCTTTTCTGGTATTTTATTTTGCTGACAGTTTCTCAAAGAATGAACAATTAGTTCCCTTTTATAATAAATGAAAGTAGTAGAAACCAGGAAATTCAGAATAAAGTGCATTAACATTATTTTGTGTCATTAAATGAAATTCAACTGGGCTTTGTAATTTACAAGCTAGCTCTCTAAAGGCAGTTCTTAGCTTTTTGCATCAAATCATTCTTGGAAATGGCACTGTAGATAGATTGCTGTCAGTTCATAACATTTTTCCAGTAGGAACAATATTGTACCTGAGGTTTTTATAAAAAATATTATAAAAGCAAAAAAGTAATGTTAAATTTGATTCTTATTTAATAATTGAATATAGAAAAATTAAGGCCCAGGTTAGGATATTTAGAATGATCAAGTGGGGTTACACTTTTATTTTATTTTACTTTGTTATTTTTGTACTGAGGCTTGAAATCAGATGTACCCTATCACACAGCTACATCTCAAGCCTTTTTTGTTCTGGGACAGGATTTTGCTAAGTTGTGCAGGCTGACCTTGAACCTTGTGATCCTCCTGTGTTAGTCTCTTGAGTATTAGGGAATTACAGGTGTATACCATCATATCTGGCTTGAAAATATTTTTCTAAGGTATAAATATTACATAAGTACTAGCTATTATTTAAAATGAAAATAGAAGTATATCAATTTATACTCAAGAGGGTTACTTCATTTTTTTATTTTTTATTTTTTTCGGTACCAGGGATTGAACTCAGGACCTTGTGCTTGCCAGGGAGGTGCTTATGCCACTGAGTTATATCCTCAGCAAGAGGGTTGCTTTAAACTGACTAGTGCCTAAAAAATATAGAGCTTTATTATGTCAAACACTTTACCTATGGTAAACATGTTAGTTAAATGAAACAATTATTAAACATTTATTAGGTTGGCCATGGTGATCCACACCTATAATCTTAGCACTTGGGAGGCTGAGAATTACAGTGAGTTCCAGGCCAGCCGTGGCTACATAGTGAGTTCAAGAACAGCCTGAATTGTATAGAGACAACCTGTCTCAAAAACAAAACAAAACATCTAATTAATGACAATTTTTCTTGACTTTTTAGAAACTGCTGTTTATTTTTTGCTATAGTTTGGATCTTGACTGTCCCTCCAAAGATGCACGTCTTGAGGGCTACCCCTACTATATACCGCACATAGGTCTAGGTCATGGGGATGACCAGGGGGAGGACAGGGTGGACAAGGAACACGCCTTCATAGAGCTTATATGTCAGAAAGGAAGAAAGGAGACAGTGAGGTGGTGCCTGGGTCAGGGGCACAGGAGTGCTGGAAGTCATGCAGACTGGGTGACTAGGGAGTGATTTCTCGTGGAGATGATATTTGCTCAGCAGCGATTGGAATAATAAAAAAATTCAGTCCTTTATTGATGACCTGAGGCAGAAGTGCTCCAAGAAAGGAAAAGGCAGAAAGAGCAAAGAAATTAGGGCAGGAAAAAGCCTGAAAAAGTACAGGATGCTCGGATGAATTTGGATTTCAGATGAACAATGAGTATATTTTTAGTATGAATTTATCCTGAATACTATAAACCTCATACTTATCCTAAAATAAATTCCTTTTTATCTGAAAAGTCAAATTTAACTGGTCATCCCATAGTTTGTTTGCTAAATCTGACCGCTCCAGCCTGGGATGTTAAAGCCACAGAACGGAAGTCAGTTTTACCGGAAGCAGCCAGGAAGTGGAAGGTGGCGGGCATAAGCTCGGAGACATCAGTAAGTGCTTGACTGTTTAGAGCCTCATGCGCCACAGCAGAAAGTTTAGATTTATCCTAGGCACAATGAAGCAAAAATGAGGACTTTTAAGTGGAGGAGTATCACAGTCTGATCTCTATTTAAACAGTGTAATTTTTGCTTCTGTGTAAAGAATAAGTTGTAGGTAGCCAAAGTCAACGCAGCCGGACAGATTGGCAGTTCCTGCAGAAACCTGGCACAGGGATCACAGTGTCTTGAACTGAGATGGTGGAAAATGGAAATAAAGATAAGCCCAAGGTTTTGGAGAGAAGTGAATCTGTAAGGACTTGCTGCGGAGGAAAGAAGACATGAAACATAAGGGACCAAAAAGAACTGAGGATGACTGAAGGATTTGGTCTGTGCAGGCAGGTAGAAGAGGCTGATATTTAAAGTCTAAGGGAAAACAGGTCTGTGGGGAACAAAAAAACCTCAAAATGCTGTTTTGCGCCTACATTTGAGAATCTTGTTACACAGCTAAGTAAAGATATGAAAAGTCAGCTGTGCAAACGAGTTTGCTCTTCAGGTGACTTGTTAGGCCGAAGACTTAAATTTGGGAGTTTTCAGCATGTATCTGATTTTTTTTTTTTTTTTTTTTTGGCGGTACTGGGGATCGAACTCAGGACCCTGCGCTTGCTAGGCAGGCGCTTATTCCACTGAGCTATATCCCCAGCCCTGTATCTGATTTTTAAAGAATCAGGAAAGGGTAAAATGGTTGATTCTTGTCATTTGTATTAGTTACATTCCATACAGCTACTGTAAATACCAAATTAGAATATATTGGACCATGGGGCCTACAGGAGGCTTTGGTTTCAACATTTACAAAATGTAACCGTGCCCATTGGCTTTCTGTCATTGTAACCACAACTGGAAACAATCACCTTAAGAGAGAAAAGAAATTATTTTAGCTCACAGTTTTAGAGGGTCCAGCCTATGATCAATTGGTCCCATTGCCTCAGACCTGCACGTCACCTCCTACCATAATGTAGGAGGCAGCACACCATCCTGGGTGCATGTGGTAGTGTAGAACTGCTCACCTGTTAGCTAGAAAGCAAAAGAGGGAAAGGCATGTCACAAGTGACCTGAGGACCTGTCATCAGGTTCTTCCTCCTAATGGTCCCACGACTGCGTAACGTTACCATTCTGCAGACCAACCCTTTAACATCCAACCTATAGCAATAACTGTGTCTTGCTTTCTGTTGAAGACACCTTTTGATATGTACTGTTAACACATTATTATTGTACTCATGGCCAGTACTTTAAGTTGGGCATGTATTACATGTCATGCCTGAACAAAACTGATCTAACATGCATATTTTTTCCCTTGCACCGAGAAAATCAAGATAGAACTTCAGCACTATGCTTGGAGGCCATTTTAAACAGTGGCTCACTAACAAAAAAGTAATGATGCCATAAAAGTTCTATTAAATAGATAGACCACAAAAGGACACTTACTTATAGTATGACATCTAAAATGGAAAGGCAGTGTCACCTTATTCTGCCTCAACTGGGAAAATATGCATCAGGGGAATCAAAGGCTCCGCTCTGCCTTGCTGTGCAGAAACTCTGAATAACCATGAAAGTTCTGTGTTTATTTATGAGTTACAAGTAATTTCACCTTGTGAATGGTTTTGCAAATACAGAAAGTGAATAATGAGAGTCTTCTGTATAGCGAGAGAATCAGAGGACTCACGCTTCTATGTACTATTAGAGAGAGAGAGAGAGAGAGGAATATAACTGACATTATATTCCTAAATGAAAAAGAAAAGATCTAACAGAATCAGAGAATAATGTAGTTGAATAAATAGAATAAATGGAGAAAGAAAAATATTGAAAAACAGTGGAAGAAAAACTTCCTGAAATTTAGAAAATACCTGCTCTGCAAAAAAAAAAAAAAAAAAATCCATTTATAATGATTAAAGTGGAATATTCTGTGGAATTTGTTAAATTTTGAGTCAAGAAAATTCTTTAATAGGCAACAAAGCAAAAAAGAGAAATTACCTAGAAATTACCTAGTAAGGAGAAAATATCAGTCTGTCCTCAGCTGGTTCACAGCAGCATTAAATGTTAGAAAAGTGAAATAACTTTTATTTTTTATTCAAATTCAACGGTAAGAATTTATACCCAGTCAAGCCATTTTAAATATAAAATATAACAGAAAGACACTTCCAATATGCATAATCTCAGGGTACTAATGAGCCCTTCTTGGACAAAAATTGATGAAATGCAATTATAAACTTTTTAAAAATTCAGAATGAGAAAGCCTTGCTATTCATTGCATGTTGAAGAGTAAATATACTTAAATTAGTTACTAAGTCTTTAAAAAGTCGCCCTGTGGTAGAGAAACCTTGGAAGCAGTCTACGCATCCATTAACAGATGAACGGATAAAGACGGTGTGGTCTATGTACACAGTGGAGCGCCGCTCCGCCAGGAAGAATAAACTTGAGTCATTTGTAGGAAAACTGATGCGCCTTGAAACCATAGTGTTAAGTAAAATAAATCAGACATGCAGGCTTCAGTACTGCAGTTTCTCGCATATGAGAAACCCAAAATATAAAACACAAAATAAAAGATGACAGGAGGGGCTGGGGGTATAGCTCAGTGAAATAAGCGCTTGCCTGGCAAGCGCAGGGTCCTGAGTCCGATCCCCAGTACCGCAAAAAAAAAAAAAAAAAAAAAAAGATGACAGGAAATAGGGAAATAGATCTTTTTCAAATTGGAGGGAGGGAAAGAAAGGGACAAAAGCTGGAAGGAACATGAGGGGTGGAAAAAGAATTAAGACGTGTTGTGTGCTTGTACAGACTCCCTGCGAAGGACATAATCACCATGTACTGCAGAGATGTGTGATACAAAGTAGAAATAGGACAAGAAGAAGACAACTTCTCATTGTCTAAAATTATGTAAGTAAGGGATAGATGCAATCACTCAGTGAATTAAGAAATATAAAGGACTTTATTTACATTTGTAGTAACAGATTCACAAATATATAAATACATGAATAAGAAAAAGATGTCCATATTACATCTTATGGGTGTTTTGTTTTGTTTTATTTTGAGACAAGATCTTGCTATGTAGTTCATGCTGGTCTTTGACTCACTATGTAGCCCAGGCTGGCCTCGAACTCACAGTTGCCTCCTGAATACTGGGATTACAGGCATGTACCAGAATGCTCAGCTTATATTACATTTTATGTTTTTAACATACTCATTGTTAGCAAAATAATTGTGGTTCTATCCTGAGCTTTATATATTAATTTTAATTTTTTTCTCTATTATTTTGAGAAAAAAAATACAGGCTGAACATTTCTAATCCTACAGATCAAATTCTGAAATCTTCCAAAATCTGAAGCTTTCAGCACAAATATGTTGCTGCAATTGGAAAATCCCATTCATGATCTTGCATTATGGGTCAGCATGAAAACAACAGGCCCACTTAAAAATTGTATAAAGTTACCTTCCAGTTATGTGTATAAGGTGTATATGAAACAGAAATGATTTTGTGTTTAGGCCTGAATCCCATACCTAAAACACTGCATTATGTATGTGCAAATATTTTTTAAAAGTCAAACCCTAATATACTTTTAGTAGTGTACATTTCAGATAAGAAATAATTTATAAACCAAAAGGAAATAAAAGGATGATAAATGGAGTGTAATGTGAATTTCTACTCGCCAAAAATTCTTAAAAGGATTATTCTGAACCTATCTTTAGTGTTGAGGCTAACTCAGAAGCTGTTACTGATCTAGGTGAGATAGTGTCTTCCTGTGATCCCAGCACTTTGGGAGGCTGAGGCGAGAAAGTTGCAACTTTAAGCCCAGTCTATGCAATTTAGTGATATGGCAAGACTGTCTCAAAATATAAAAAAAAAAAATTTAAAGGGCTGGTGATGTAGTTCAGTATGAAGGCCCCGAGTTTAATTCCCGGTAGCGAGAGAAAGAAAAAGGTTCACACTGGAATCATGCTGTGTCAGTTAGGGTTCACTAGAAGAACAGATATAATGCTATGATATGATATGATATGATGTAAATTATGCTGTGTAGAAGATTTACAAGACAGGCTTACAATAGCTGCCTGGAGAGTCAGGCATGGGAGAAAGCAAAAGGACCATCTGTGTAGTCCTGAAGAGTGAGAAGGTCCAGTCAAAGGTTGAAGACCTGGAGCTCACTAGAGTTCTGTATGGGGAACCTAAAGGGATTGTGTTGGAAGGCTGAAGAGTCTATGCTGGAAGCCTGGACATGGACATCCAAAGGCAAGGGTGAGGACTGCAGCTCCTCAAAAGATGCAGAGGCCAGACTTCCTTATTCTTTCCCATTTTATTCCATCCAGGCTAGTAAGCCCATTGGTTGATGCTGCCCACACTCAGGGTGGGTCTTTTCTCTTCAGTAAATCAATCATCCAGACACACCCAGAACTGTGCTAAACCAATCTGCTCAGTGTTTCTTATTCAAGTTGACACCACAACTATCACTGTTTTCATACAGATATTTCTTTCAAATCTTTTTCCCCTGTAACAACATGGTCTCCAATGAAATTATCATACAGGCCACAGATCCATGAGAGTATCTAGGGTTGTGTGCAACCTTGTATATTTCTTCCTGAGAACTGTAAATCAAACCCTTTTTCCATTCCTAGAGAAAATCTCTCACAGTGAAGTACATGCACCAATTTGGATGTCTCCATCCAAGTAATACTCAAAATCACTCAAATAATAAGAACACTTACTGTTTCACAAAACATAATCCATAGCTAATGATCGAGAGTTGGTTAACCTAGCAACTCAATATCAAGACCAGAGTCATTCCATCTTTCCACTCCTGCATCTTCAATGTGTTTGCTTTTGGCTTCAGGTTTGTCCCTTCAGGGCCACAAGATGGCCAAAGCAGCATGGAGCTTTATATTCTCTTGTCACTATGCCTCAGGTACTGAAAACGGAATACCTTTGTCCTGTGACTTGCTTTGAAAATGAAGACGAATCTGCTAGAACCTTACTGAAAAGATACATACACTTGTATCTCCTAGATCTGATTTTCATCACAGGCCAATTATTCCTAAACCAAACACTTGCACAGGAGGTGGCAGAGGGAACTCTTCTGAAGCCAAAGTTCTGTCGGCAGGCAGAAAGGGTGCAGGCAACAACAGTGTTTGTTGGGGTGAAAGTGGCACTGTAGGGGTCATTTTCACTTGGCTATAATATTTATGTAGAGTAAGTAAATGAGAAAAGTGTTCTCTGCACCTTATTATTAGGCGAGATTCACTGTCCTTTTGGACGTAACTTGAAGAAAAGCATGATGATGCATACCTGTGATTCCACCTACAGGGAAGTCTGAGGGAGGAGGATTACAAATTCGAGACCATCCTGGGCAGGTTGACCAGATCCTGCCTCAAAATAACAAAGTAAAGTAAGTGGAGATGTCAGTTTGGCACGAAGTTCTGTGTTCATTCCCCAGAACGGAAAAACAACAATGACGAGAAAAGCAATGAAACACTTTAAGGAGAGACATGATATTTGCATAGCCTGAAAGTATTTGTTCAATAATATTTGTTGATATTACTATGATGTTTTTAACATGTCTACAGATTCGTCTGCCAGGAGGTAGAGCTTAATCTTCTCTGGTATCTGCTTCTAAGCTTTGAGTGAGAAACTTCTAAGAGAATACAAAAAGGAAAGTTAGTAACATGACAGTCAAGAAACCCGGTAGATACCGCCTTAGTAATCAAACTTAGCATTAACAGTAATGAGTCATAGTGACATCATGTCCCTTATTATAACGCAATGAGAAGGGTGCATCACATCTGCGGTGTTCTTCCTGCCACTCATGAAAGAAGCTTAGCCAAACCGAAGCCAGGAGCTGCTCTGTAAAACACCTGATCTGTATTGAAAAAGTGCAATGATTATGAAAATAAACAAGGAAAGACTAAGAAATGGTAACACCTTAGAGATGAATAGTGCAGCACTGGTGATCTCCTGGATTGGACCCCAGAACAGAAGCAGGGAATCAGTGGAAAAAGCAGTGAAATCTGCTAGTCTCTAGCCTAGTCAGAAATATTGTCAGTGTTAATTTCTTGGTTACATCTAACACGATCATGAACATTACGGTACACCAAAACTCTGTATTATCTTTATAACTTTTCCATTAGTCGAAAAGTATGTCAAACAAGAGGGATTTAACACAATTCAGCTATCAGGGGGAAAGTTTTTCTTTATTATCAAGATTCAATTGCTGTCATCATGTCTCCCAAAAGATTGTGATGCTCCAAACTCTCATGACTCTCATTTGGTTGAGAATGATGGCTTCTTTTGTCCATTTAGCCTATGTTGATAGACACCTATTCCCAGGCATGACGCTAGGAAGGAATAACTGATGAACTGAGAAGGTGCTGCTTCTTTCTCCTGAGACTCAGGCTTCATCACCCATACCCTGGGAAGCAAACATTCTTTTTTTTTTTTTTTTTTTTTGCGGTACTGGGGATCGAACTCAGGACCCTGCGCTTGCTAGGCAAGCGCTTATTCCACTGAGCTATATCCCCAGCCCCAAATGTTCTTTTCCTACCTAACCCAATAAGTGATTTCCCAAAAGTCCTGAATTGTGAGAGTTTTGCTATAACTTACACTGTATGTGTGCATTTTTCACTTTTAAAGTTTACTGCCAGTTTTATTAAATGTGGGCACTCCATCATGCTCATTTTTTAATACTGGAGAGTGAAATTAGGTTTTTTAGTTTGTTAAAAAAAAAAAGGAACTATGAGGAATTTTTCCTGTGCTCATACAGAATGTTTTACTTCTTCTCTGTAAGACTAAACATGAACCATTTAGGCTAAAGAATTTGCTGGTTTTACCAGTAATTGAAGACATAATTGGGAGAGATTTTGATACATCTCAAATATATTTAATACATCACATTGGCAAATCTGATTACAAATGAAGCTTAGTTTAAAAGAGTGATTGTAGAATTTAATAAAAAGGAAATAAAGAAAAAGACTTACAATACCAGAATGCAAAATAAAGACAAAGCAGGCTAGTGTAAGGGGGAATTCACAGCTCTATTATAGTACTTGGCCTCGTACTTGCTGAACTTTTCCTACAATTACTTGAATGAAAGATGATCTCAAAATAAATGAACAGGACATTGTAGGGTTCCCAAGACAGAGCTGCAGCTATATCGGGATGTGTGTAGGAGGTCAGAACATCACGGCTGAGTGAATTTTAATTCAAAGTTTATTTAAAAGTATTATATCAATTCTTCATAAACAACAACTAGAATAGCATAAAGATACTTTTAGATTATAATTTGGTTATTCAAGAAAACTGTACAGTGCCTATGCACAAAAAAGGAAATAAAATTACTGAAGACCTGTTTGTTTCAAAAATTAACTGTGGTTGGGCTGGGGATATAGCTCAGTGGCACAGTGCTTGCCTTGTAAGCATGTGGTCATGAGTTTGATTCCCAGTACCACCTCGAAAAGAAAAAGTTAATTGTGGTCAAGATTTATGTGATGTGATTGGGAATACATTTCCTGGAGCTAAATGAAGTGGAAAAGCTAAACTTAGTCTGTCTCAATGAACATTGCTTCTGTCAGTGAGATGTGTGGTTTTTTATATCTACTTTGATTCTCTTTATCATTGCTTCTTTTTTCCAAGGTGAATTTTCACAGGTTTTATTTGATAATAGACCTTCTTTCTCTTGATTTTATACTGCTATTTTTTATTGAGGTGATTTTATAGTCATGTGTACATATTTTAAGCACATCATTCAATGAATTTTGACAAATGCTTGCACTTACTTGCTGTTATGGTCTGTGTCTGCACGTCCCCCCAAATCCTCAGGCAGTTATGGGGTGGCTTTTAGAGTTTATGACTGATCCATGATCCAATGCTGGGATTATGGGTGTGAGAGCTGTACCCGCCCTAGGGCAGATAGTTTGTATATGTAAAGGAGAGAAAGAGGCTGCGGGCTGCCATTCCTCCTTTTTGCTCTTGCTGTTTTTGCTGTGTTCTGTCGCCATGAGCTGTTGCCCACTGCCACGTGCCACTCCGCTTCAGGAGCAGCCAAGTATGGACTGAAACCTCCACAAACTGTAAGCTAAATAAATCTTTCCTTCCTTCATTTTGGGCGTTGGGTATTTTGTCTCAGCAACAAAGAAAAAGTAACCAAGACACTTTCATAAAACCATCCCAAACAAGATATAAGACATTTTTCCTTTACCCCACAAAGTTCCCTTGTGTACTCAAAGGAAATCTGAGTTCAATTCCTAACTCCCATATGTATACATATTAAGTATAATTCCTAACTCCTGTATGTATACATATTAAGTCCCATATGTATATATAGTGTAATTTCCCTACTGTAGATTATTTTGCTTCTGTTTTAACTTCATGTACATGGAATTGTTCAGTGTGTACTTCGGTGTATCTGAATTCTTTTGCTCAACCTATTTTTGAGATTCACTCGGTCACTGACTATTATCAATAGTTCATCCCTTTTTATTGTCAAGTAGTATTCATTATGTGGTTAAACCACAACTTGCATACCCACTCCCTTGTTAATGGGCATTAGGATTGTTTGCGGTTTGATACCTGTTATTGATAACATTGCCGTAAACACTCTTGTACAGGTCTTCCTACAAGTCTTTCTGTGTGTATAATTCAATTCTCCCTGTGTAAATATCTAGAAGGGGAATTGCTGAGTCACAGAGAAGGAGTATGTTTAACTTTATAAGAAACTGGTAATTTTTCAATATATTTGCAACATTTTATAGATGCACCACCAGTGTAAGACTCTTCCATTATTCCATATCATCGCTGGGGATATAGCTCAGTGGAATAAACGCCTGCCTAGCAAGCGCAGGGTCCTGAGTTTGATCCCCAGTACCGCAAAAACAAAACAAAAAAAACAAACGTATTCCATATCATCACTTTTCCACTGTCATTTTAATTTTAGGCACCCTATTGGATATGAAATGCTAGTTCATTGTGGCTTTAATTTGCACTTCCCTAATAACTAAATAGATCAAGACCATTTTCACGGCTACTGGTCATTTGTATATATTTTTGTGTGTAGTCTCAATTCTTTTATTTTTGGAAATAGCTTTTTTCTTTTTGTTATTAATTTATAACAATTCTTATATATTATGGGTATTAGTCCCTTTTAGAAATGTGCATTGTAAATATCTTATTCAAATGTTTTTATTCTTTATTAGGTCTTTTGATAAGCAGAATTTCTAACTTTTTATGAAGTGTGTATTTTCAGTTTTTTTTTTAGTAGTGATTTCTGTGTCCTAAAAATCTATGCCTTGATAATAACAAATGCTGGCAAGGATATGGAGTAGCAGAAACCTTCATTATTTGCTGATGAAATGCAGAATAGTTCAGCCACTTTGGAAGACAAGCTAGCAGGTTTTTTTCAAAACTGAATGTTCTCTACCACACCACATAGCAGTTGTGCCTTTGGAAACTTATTCAAAGAAGTTAAAAACTCACGTCTACACACAAACCTGCACAAGGATATAGCAACTTTATTTATAATTGGCCCAAACCCCTGGGCAACCAAGATGTCCTTTATTAGGTCAATCAATGAACTATGCTATATCCAAACAGTGGAATATTATTTACAACTAAAAAGAAATGTATTATCAAAGCACGAAGATGCAGAAGAAACTGAAATGCATATTACTAAATAAAAGAAGCCAAATTGAAAAGGGTACATATGTTATTATTCCAAGTATATCACATTTTGGAAGAGCAAAAAGCATCTGGGGTTGCAAGTTTTTGGAACTGATTTCTTTTTTTGCTTATTTTTATATTCAAATTCATTGCAGTATTTCTTCTTGCACTAAATTTGGCAGTTTACATTTTTCTTGGTACTTTATCTAGGTTTTAAATTTTGTTAATGTACAGCTGCTCATAATTCTCTTTTAACAAAACCTTGTTTGGATTTTATGTATTTTTTGTGTATTTTTCATTTCTTTTTGTTTTTGGTGTTTCTGTACTTTTAATTTTCATTTCTTTCTTTTTCTCTTGGCCAGTATTGCCAAAACTCTATTTTATCAATCTTATAACATCTAATTTTTGGCCTTTTAGTCTATTTTTTTTCTGAAAGATCTGTTTTCTTCCTGTTGGCTTTATATTTTGCTTTCTTCTTGTCTCTTCAGGCTTACTTTATAACCCTGAACTTTTTGAGTTGAATCCTTAGCTCATCTATTTTTGATACTTATTTTCTGATAAATACGTTTAAAGCCATGAAATTTCTTCACAGGTATATATGTTAATATTAACACAATTCATAGATAAACATTACAAAATTTGGACTCATAGTATCTTTACTTTCAGTTTAAAATATTTCTTTATTTTGGCTTTAACCAAAGAGTTCTTCAGTAATATACTAGTTTCTAAATAGATGAGGTTTAAAAAGGTACCTTTTTATTTTTTATTTAAAATTTTATTGGATTATGAATACAACCAAGCCTGTAAGGTCTTGATCATTTTAAATTTATTTTCTGTTTAGTGCCTATCACATCTTCAATCTTGCTAATATTGGAAATACGCGAGGAAAGAATAATTGCTCTTCTAGCTCTCTAAATTCACCTCTCTTGTTTTTTAACAAATGATTTTGAGATAAAGGACTGTATGTAGCTCAGGAAAATTCTTGAACATCTCAAAACAGGTTACTTTCATTTTTACACATTTAAAATTCCTACAATTAATAGAATTAAATTTTGAACCATTATAGGATGTTGTTCTCAGCGAAGTAAACACGTAGTTGTAGATATCCAGTGTATTGTTTCTTCAATTTTCCTAAGGATCGTTGTCACTGGAAAAATCCTGAGATGACTCACCAATAAATACAAGATTTAGTTTACTGGGCCCATTGTTGGGAAGGACTCTACCCGCTCCCTATCTCCACTCTGCTTCTGCACTCCTCACCAGCCGCAGAGCAGAGCCTGGGTTGTATCCAGGTGGCTTCTTATTTTAAATGAACAATTTTTATAAGTAATAAAAATGAGTGACTAGTTTTGGGGGATGAATTCTATTAATTGAGATAATCTTTGTTCAACAGAACCTGAGGTGAATTAGGGTACACAAATTCAGTGGGAGAAACTACGGTTCAGTTGAATTGTTTTCCTAGTTGTGAAGGAAGACACTGACTCATAGGAAAATGCCCTTGAAATAGTTGGCTGGGAAGAGGGACTTGGGGACACTGAAATATCAAATGGAGCATTGTAAAAAAATTCTTTATTTTTATTAATATTTTTAACTGAAAAATCATAACTTACATGTATGCAGTGCAATGTGGTATTTTGATATATGGAAATGATGTGGAGTGATTGAATCAAGCTACTTATCAAGTCCATCATCTCAATAATGTATCAAGTCTTGTCCTGGAACACTGGACACCTACCCTCTTAGTTACTGTGAAGTGTACAGTATGTTGGTATGGGCTCTCACCAGCCTGCTGCGCAGGTGATCTCAAAACTTCTTTTTATCTATCAAAAGTATTTGCACCCTTTGACCAGCTCCTTGCCATTCCCTCCTTTTGCCTTTGCCAGTCCCCCAGCTTCTGCTGACCACCATTCTAGTCAGTACTTCTATAAGTTAAACTGTGTTAGATTTCACATATCATCGAGATCCTGTAATATCTGTCTCTCTGTGCCTGGCTTGTTTTGCTTAGGTGTAGTGCTCTTCAAGTGCATCCGTGTTGTCACAGATAACAGTTTCCTGGGGACTGAACCCAGGAGATACTGAGTTACTCCCCCCACCCCCACCTCCCTTGGCGTTTTACTTTTGAGACAGTGCTTTGGAAAGTTGCCTGGGCTGGTCTCCCACTTGGGATCCTCCTGCCTGGGCTTTCCAGATAGCTGTGATTACGGCTGTGCGCCACCATACCCAGATGGATTTTCTTTCTGTTTTAAAAGGTTGACTAGTACTCCACTGTGTATAAATAACATTTTAAAAAATTGCCTAGTACAGGGTTTTTAAGTTGAATCTCTAGGGCATATATTGTAACCTTTCTCAGTTTCTCCTTTGAAGTCTTAAACTCTGCATCAAAGAGGGGACAAGTGACATTTATTACACCCTCAATACATTCTACGGTCACTAAGTCCTTGTGCACCTTGTAGGTGTTGCTTGGCAAGAGTCCCTTCTGGATTTGGACCTGTGCCCTTTTTAAACTCAAGGCAACCTGCTGCTTGAGGCTGCCCTAGTCCCTTTCTCTTCCCTTTCCACTCAGAGCAATTTTCCTGAGGAGTCAATATTAAAAACAGAAGAATAAAGTCGTAAAAAAGGATTTGACTAATTCTGGAGAACCTCATTGCCAAAATTCAACCTTTCTTTTTAGGATGTCATTGAATTTTCTTATGTGATATAAAAATCAGTTTCTAAATGCAAGCTGTGTCCACTGCTCAGTATCACTGTCTCCCTTCCCCATTGCTTCCCCCTTTAGATTCCAGCATGGCACTGAGTCAGGGCACCTTCAGCTTAGTGTCAGCTTCCACCGAACACTAGAAAATCTGTGCTTCTCTGTGACCTGAAGGGTGTTTTGAATCCTGAGCTCTTATATCAACTAGTTATTGGTGAAGGAAGCAAGGAAGGAAACACAGTTCAGTGGTTCATTATCTTGTATGTCCCAGCTTGGACCAAAGTCTGGGGCTCTAGGAAGGCTTCCCCTTGGCTATGAGCTGAAGCAACAATCACAAGTGGGACAGAGACTGTTTGATGGCACCTGGGTTGAGTGACTGTCCTTTTCAGGGGAGAGCTTCCACTGCCCCCCATGAGCAGAAAGAAAGTAGAGTCAACAGCTACATCCTTACTTCCTTTCTGTCCTTAAAACTCAGTTCAGTGTTTCTTTGTGATATATAGCACTTCTCCTACCAGCTGTGAGGGCAGGAAGAAAAGCAATTAAGGGCATTATTAATCACCAAGTTCCTGCTGAGAAGGTCAGACTGCAGCAGGATTTGACGAAGCAACACCAATTCTGTCACCAACGGAGTTAACAAAAGTAGCTAGCTCGATATCTTAGAGTTATATTTGGGCGTATTCTTTCTTAGCCTTAAATATCCTTCCTGAAACTGAACATCCCAGAGGTGATTAAAAGCTGGCTTTCCTTTGAGTTTTGAAATTGTTTAAGTTCTAATAATATTTGAGGTTGGTGAGCTTTGAGTCCTCTTTGGAGGCTGCAGCCACAGCGACTTAGAAAATGTACTTGTACTTTCACAGAAGAGGAAAGAAGAAATTTCATTACTTTGTATTATTATGTATAGAGTACAATTACTGAGTTTCACTGGCATCCAAGGAAAATCAGGAAAACTTTTTGCATAATTATGTAATGCTGTCATGGTTTATGTCTAGATGTCTCCCCCAAATCTCATGTGCTCACAGGTAGGAATTTGGCACAATGATTGCATCATGGGGGTATGATTAGTCCGTTGATAAATTTATAACTAAATGATTTGGGAGGTGAAGCCTGGTTGGAGAAGGTGGGTCATTGGGGCCTGGCCTGGCAGGGTATGGCCTCCACAGTGCCCCTCTACCATACCGCCCTGCCTTGAAGCCAGCCAACTATGGACTGAAAACTTTACAAACTGTGAGTCAAAATAAACCTTTCCTCCTTTAAATTGTGGGTGATGGGTATCATGTCCCAGTGAGGAGAAAATAACAAAGACAGATGCCCTGTGGGCAATCTTTATGCTTAATCTGTTAGTGGGGTGTAAGCAGGGATGAGGGAGTAGGGTCCTCAGCCAGTACAGTGTCTACTGGGCGACTCCAGCGTCAATTTGGTGACTTGTCCAGGAAAAACAAAAACTTCAAGGAAACTCCATGTCACAGCCATTAGAAACCAAACAAGAAGGGTAATTTCCAAATGCAATTCTTTCAGTAAAAAATATTTAAAATTTGTTTCCTCCTGGCATTTCATGGGCAGCTCTTATGCCCTTTAGTCTTGGGACCACTTTGCATCTTAAAAATTACTCTCTCTGCTTTTGTTGATATAGGTTGTATCTATCAATATTTATCACATTAGAAATTAACACTGAAAAATTTAAAAAGTTATAAATTCATTTCAAAATAACACTAGACTCATTGCACATTAATATAATTAATACATTTTAATGAAAGCTAATTATATTTTCCAAAATAATAGACTTATTTTGTTTTACATTTTGCCAGTTTCTTATATTTTGACTTATTAGAAGACAGTTGAGTTTTTTAATGTTTTCTTCTTCCATTGGTCGGTTATGATTTGATGCCTTTGAACAGCTACGCTATGGTAATTTCAAATCCTGTGTGCGAAGATAATATAGCACCATTAAAATGCTAGATGTTGGTTGTTTCTATGCAAGGCTGCTGAATCAGAAAGCAACAGAACATTCCTCCTTTGAGGCCCATCACCTCTCTCTGACTCAGACACACCCAGACATTGTCCCACCCAAAAATAAGGTATTTGTTTCCCCACACAAAGTTTCAGAAAAAACATTCTCATAGAAACTTATATAAAAAAGTTCATAATTTTACCAAATAGCAAAACAAACCTGGCTCCATGCTTGATAGACTTTTATAGTTTTACATAGAATTCAGAATTATTTGGAAATACCAAAGATGATTCTATGCTACATTTAAAAAGAATTTTTACTACAATCCTAAAAGTTTAATCTTTATATCTTTGAGAAGTGGATATTCTGACGTTCATAGTGATTAATAGGTAAATGCCTTCAAATGTCACACAGGTCTGATAAGTGGTGAAACTGAGGACCTAGTCCAGCTTTGTTTATTACATTACTGTGTCACTAGGTGGTCTGTCTCATGCTCATGGGCTCTAAAGATGTAGCTGACATGGAGTTGAGGAAAATAAGATGCCATGTTGGGAAAAGTTTTAAGTGGTCTCTCAGTCAACATGGGTTTGATAACTGAAATAGAAGAAATAAAGATAGGTAGGAAGGAGACAGGACACTCAATATTTTTGTCTCTCTTCCTGTGTTAAAACTTTGGGACAGATCCCTGCTCAGCTCTGCCCATAGGCATACTAATCATTCAAGGAATATTAGGCCTAAATTTAACTAGTCTATCCCACCTGCCTTCAAGATTGAGGTCATTTGGGTAAGAGTAACTAAAGTAATTTTCAGGGACTCCCACTTGCCAGCTTGCACAATTTCCAGTTCCAGATCTCCCTGAAGTGATGCCTGGACCTTCAAACTTACAACTACCCCAGATTCCAGGAAAAGCAGAGCCTTGTAGATCAGCACCTCCCCAAGAAGTAAGTACGTTATGATGGGAACCAAGGTAGCCTGCCTTCCAAGCGAGGTCAGTCATGGGGATTGAATTGTCCCTCAGGTGATAAGGATTCTTCTGGAGCTACAAAGCCAGGATGGAGATAATGGTCAGCCAGATCCTGTTCCATCTCAGCTAATCCTTAAAAGCTGGCCTTGTGCTTTTGTGAGTGGTCTAGCCTGAACCCCTGCAACATAATGAACCCCTTTCTGTTACTCAGTCTGGAGTTCTTTTCCTTCTCTCCCTTACTTTTTAACTTTGTCTAATAAAATTGTCTATGCTTCACACTAATGAATCCTGAAATTCTTTTTTCTGTGGCTGTAGTCAACCATCCTACTATCTGCACTGTGGGGGGGAGCAAATTGAGGTCCCATCTCCTCTTTGGGGGACCTCTCTCAGACCTTGTCCAGTGGCAGGAACTGTTGCCTACAGGGATAATAGTGTCCTAGAAGATGGGACAGGAAAATG
This sequence comes from Dinomys branickii, assembly GCA_004027595.1. NCBI lineage: Eukaryota > Metazoa > Chordata > Mammalia > Rodentia > Dinomyidae > Dinomys > Dinomys branickii. The sequence goes on from PVLD010019760.1 coordinate 28,686, forward strand.
CAGGACACTAGAGGATTGGCTGGGGTGGAAGATAGAAAATTAGTTTAACATTAGCTTCTGTGAATACTCCCAAAGGGAATTGAAGGTTTTCTTTGTGTCAAGTGATACCCGGGGTCATCATGAGTGGTTCACTTAGTATACTTACTAGCAAGTTTCGGAACACTGAAGACACAACCATTGCTTATTGAGTTTTCCATTTCTGTTCAGATGGTCTCTGTTGTGTTCCTAAACAATGTTCAGCAACAAGCATTTTGATTCTCCAATGTGGCTTAGATGGATTAATGACTTTCCAGTCCCTGACCTGTCTAGAGTACAAGCGTGAGAAGCATTCCTTTGGCTTCCCTTGCGTTCCACAGTAACAACTTGCCTTGTCTCCCCCCACCTCTCGCAATGCTCATTCCCAGTTTGTTCCATAGATATTCTTCTTCACTATAGGACTTCCTCTGGACACTTCTTTCTCTTTCTGCCTCTTTAGACGTCACTGAAGTATCATTTTGCTGCCATCCTATGAAGCTGGGTTTACTGCCGTGACTCTCAGAGGGAGAAGCATCTCTGTCTCTCTAGTGTTCTTTGCATCAATTTATGCTTTACAGCCTTTGTCTTTCTGAAATGTAGACTGGTTCTTCTTACTCTGTCTCCTAAAACTCAGCCGTTCTCACTGCTGTTAGAGTATATTTGTTATTTTTCCCACCTCACTTCTTATTCCCTTTCTTTACATGTGACACACTAAACCATACTAAATGTCTTTCAACACCTGGAGTGAACTATTTGTGGGGGGGAAGTCTAGTTTTCTGATTTGCAAGTGTACTTTTCTTCATTGGAATGATTTCTCCTTTTTTTTTATCTCTGCGCATATCTCAGATTAAACCAAAATACTAGACCTTGAAGAAGTCATTTCAGGATGCCAAGGGAGGGTTACACACTGCCCCCAAATCCTTGGATATCCAACAAAACTTTACCTTGGCATTTACCACAACATTACAGTTGCCTTTTTACTCGTCTGTGTTCCTGTACGTGGTGTGAACTCATTTAGACTAGGAATCGTGGTTACCTTGCTTGGCATATCTTGTTTATCATGGTTATATCTCCAACATATAGCAGTATTTTGGGGGTACACTTGAAGTGACCTTGGACAGGTTATTTAACCTCTGTGTAGCTTTCAGTTTACAAAACTGTAAAGTGGGAATAGAAACAGTATCTTTCTCATAGTGCCGCATTGAGTGTTACCAGAGTTTTAAGATGCAAGCTCTGACTTTAGAGGTTCCAAGACTAGCCTGGACCTCTTATCGCAAAACACCTACTAAAAAGACGAGCAGTGGTTGGCACAGGGCTGACAAGGAGCTTTAATCAGCATGGCCATGCTGGGAAGGACAGATAAGGTGTGCGAGACTGAGGGGCAGGCAGAAGCAGTGGTGTTTTATAGAAAAGGGAGACAGAGGCAAGGATTAGGGGCTTGCATACCTGGCATGGTAAATAGTATTGATCAACTGTGGGTAACTGATCATTATTTTAGGATTGGCTCTATGAAATGGCTCTGGAGGAGTCTTTATAGCTTGAGAGGGTAGCCTGGTTCCCCTAAGATCGTTGTTCCTGCTTGGTAGGGGTGTGCCTTCAATGTGTGCTGGTGTCATCATGGGGGTGATCTGTTCCATTAGGCTCTGGAATCAGTGATTACAGGTTAGGGCAGTGAGTGGAGACCTTTAGGTGTGGTTTCAGGGGGTCCAGAATAAGGTGTAAAAGCTAGAAATTGGATGCCCCTACAAACCCTGAAAATTACTTTAGTTACTTTTATCTTAGTCTCCTTAGTCTTGGTCAGGGATGAGATAGACCATGTAAATTTAGGGCTATTAAACCTTGTATGGCCAAATTTTAGACAGAAATTCCTTAAGTGATTAATATGCCTATGTTCATAGGTGAGCAGGGATCTAATCCAAAGTTTTGAGATGATAAAGGAGGCAGGTACAAAAATAAAGGGAGAGATGCCAAGCTGTACCCTGCTTTTCGTTACTGTGGGCATCTGCAGGCTCACCTGCTAAATCTTGGAATAGGAAGAATGTTCATGTATTGAGAATTCAGGATTGAACGCTCAGGAGTTGTTTTGGTGATTGTGTCTAAACAAATTTTGTCATGTGACCTTGAAAGCCTCCCGCTTTGCGTCTCTGACATCAAAGCCGATATAAAGACCACAGAACCCATTACTAACACATAGATTCTGAAGCCAGGCTGCCTGATTCAAATGTGAGTTCTACCACTCACTGGCTGTATAACTTTGGACAAGTTACTTAGATCTTTAGTGTCTCCAGGTTTGCCTATCTCTAAAATGGGAATAGAAGTTGTATCCATCTTCTAGAGTTGTTGTGTCCCTGGCACATGGTGAGGATGTTGCAATTTTAAAAAAATAAAAGAAACAACAGAGAGGCAGAGTGAGACCTCTGGCATCATGTTATTAACGGTGGTAACTGGTACGGAGTGACTTGTCCCTGTCCTGAGGCTCCCAGTCAAGCTCTGTAACAGACAGACTTCTACAGCTCATTTATTCGTTGTCCGCATCTGCCACCCAACAGACTCAAATTTCTTGGCCTGTTCTTTATGGAAATACAATACCCGTGAGAGGGATGCATGACCACTGATGACTACAGGGCAAGACCAGTGTGACCACTATATTTGACAATGCCATTTATGTGGCTAAATGGCGGCAGGGATGGGGATAGGATAGGTTTGAGGGGCAAACACAGTGGGATTTGTATATGAGCCTGACAGGCTTTGGAATTATTTCCGACAGTGGGAAGAACAACTTGCCCTTTGCCTAAATTCTTGTCATACTAAGTCTGAAGGTAGTGTTGACATGTTTGTCATAGCTCATTTCATTTACCTAGGAAGGCACAAATGTCCACAATTAGCCTCTAATTATTTGAGATGTGGCCTATCTTCCTTTATCTCTCTTTCTGTCCAGCTTTTGATAGCTTCCACACCGAGTAGCCAAAACCAAGTATGTCCTTCTCCCTGCTCCCTAATAACCCAGGAAAAAAGACTTGAGGTCAGGAAACTACAACCCTTGAACAAAACAAAGAGGTGGGGCTACTGCTGTTTTCTACTACAGGTTGGAATTTCTTCCTGCTAAAGGAAAACATTCAGTGATACAGCACTTGTTAAAGCGTAGTAAGGCAGATTTTATTCAGATACATCTTGATAAGCAGGAACTGTGATGGGATTTTTGCAGTCCAGGATAGTATGGGCTCAGCTGTGGGTACAGTAGGGGCAAATGAGAATTTGTAGCCAAGAAACAGAGTGTGGATCAATGATGGAAATTGCTAAGGGAAACAGCTAAGGGAAATATGTTAAGGTGAGGAGAGATTCTGTGCAAGCTCAGCTAGCAAATTCTTGCTAAAAGTAGGCCATAGGGAACACTAGGTTTTATTTATTTATTTATTTATTTATTTATTGTGGTACTGGGGATCAAACTCAGGACCTCGCACTTGCCAGGCAGGCGCTTAGTCCACTGAGCTCTATCCCCAGCCCAGGGGCACTTGGGATATGAAAAAGATGAAGAACATGATGAGGTATGTAGGCTGACCAGATAACAAGGATAGGAAATTCTTACTAAACTGACTTAGCAGGAATTTTTGCTAAAACTGAATTTTACAAGGGAATACACAGATGGTCCTAGAGGGTTAAAAAAAAGTGACCACAGTTTGGTCAAGAAGAGAATCTTTGTCACCATCTCCCTCCCAGCTTTCTCACTGAGTTGGTCATCTTTGTAGAAGTTGCTCTGAATGATCACAGCACTCTTTCCAGAGCTGACGACTGATGAGCTCATTTCTGCCTAGTCACTAAAACTCATCGGCACACCTTGGACTCCTGGATTCCTTAACAAATGGAAATAGCGAGTTGCGCATTACTTGAGGACCACTGGCCATCACCACCACCCCCCGTCCTTGCCTGATGTTGTAATGATTTTGAGCAGTTTACCTGGGAGTCCTGCTCGCCTCCATCTCTCCCTTCTGAGACCTGAGGCTGGCTTATGGAAAAGAGTCCAAATTCTATGACATATGATACAAATATGCAGCATTAATGCAAGTGATATTCTCGGAATAATAATCTTCCATCAGGAATTAAAGGCAGGATGTAAATTAGCACCAATTATACCAGTTTGGCACTATGCTGACCTCAACTTGGAAGGCATTGTGCCAGGACTATTATTTAGGAGAATTTGAACAAGGAATATACACCGAAAGCTTGTTAGAAGCCAAGCCCCATGTGTGATCTCATTTATGACTAAAGTAATTCTTCTATAGCCTTTCATATCACCCATATTTTCCTGTTGTGCCACTTCTCACAACTGGTCACTATGTAGTTATTTTTGAGATTACATGTTTTGATACCAGCTTCTGTATACTAGGTTTCCAACTGTGTACCTGGCATAGAGTAGATGCTCAAAAGTTTTGTGCAATGAATAAATGACTATGTTCTAGTTAGATTAGTAAAAAGAAAACAATGAAATTCTAGGAAAACTCAAATAGCCAAGATTCAGGAAAAGGCTAGCAAGGCAGCTCCTGGAAGCTTGACAACTGCCATTATCACTATAGAGTCTGGTGTTTAATTTGAATCAGTTCCTGGTGATTCTGTGCTATGGCTGTCTGTTTAGATTGTTAAGAGAAACTACGATTGGCCCAGCTTAGGTTAGGGGTCTACGTTTGGTCCAATCAGCTATGACCAGAGGGTGAAGTCAGATGGTAGGTAAATGCTAGGAGTTCCTCCCTTATGAGGGGTGCTCTGCAAAGGCCATGAATTCTGAAGGCCAAGAATGTAAACCAGATACTGGAAGGAAGAATGTGACATTACATGTGCAGATATATTTTGAAAAAATATGCAATGTAGCATCGTGTCCAAATGCCAGGGTTCAAGTCCCGGTTTTAACACTTCCTCTGTGATCCTGGGAAGATTAAACTTTATGGTTCAGTATTCTCATCTTCAAAGTGAGCACCATAACAATATTAGCTACTTAGATCAACTATGAGCATTAAAAACTATGAGACAATGCACACAAAACATTTTATACAGCGCTCGATGTGGAAATCTCCTATTTTTTAGCTAGCATCATTTTGCAATGGAAGACAGTTAAGTCCCATTCAGAATATCCTTTTCTTCTTGGTAAACTAAAGAATCCCGCCGAAGCTCTTTTAGAACAGTTAACTTGAGAGGGAGAAGGAGACAAAGAGGAGGCAGTGAGAGGAGGGGGCAAGAGAGAAGAGAGGGGCAGGTGGCTTAATACAATGAGAAATTGCACATTTGAGGAGCCATGATTTCCGGAGGTCACAAGCATTCATAGAATAATTTAATCCTCAGTGTTGACCATTTTAAAATTAAAGTGGCAAATTTAACATCAATCTCCAGATAAGCCTTTAAAAATCACCTTTTCCATACTTGCTAGTTCCACTGGCTTCGAGGTCCAGAGATTCCATCTTCAAGGTCAGTATCTCGTCACACTGAGCTACATTTCCTGTCCTCTCTACCTTTCATATTTAAATCCAGTTCATGTGAAATGGATTTTGGTATAAGGTGTAAGATAGCGGCCACCCCCCTCCCCATATGGATAGTCAATTGACCCAGCACCACTTACTGAAAAGTCCATTTCCCTCACTGTTTAACATTGTTACCTTCATCAGAAAACAAGAATTCATCTGCCTGGGTTTTGAGATTCTTTATCCCATTCCATTTGCTCACTTTCCTATCCTTATTTTAATGCCACATGGGTTTAATTTTTAGCGTTCCTCTTTATAATAAATATTGTATGTAAGACTATAACTTTGCTCCCCTATCACTAAAACAGAAAAGGATTTATTATGGGTTATGATCTTCTACAGAATTATTGCCAGAGATGGAGTAACAGAGGCTAGCCTGAATTTCTCGGAATGATTCCAAAGCCGCATCAAAGAATTGCGCCACAAGGAAACTACCACCTTATCTTCAAGAGGAAACTATCTTTTGAAATAGAAAGCTGCTGATACAGTTCAGGCTCCAAAGCCACAGCGCCTGGTGTGCGTTTGGGCTCCGCATCAGCTAAATCAGGAAGCACGGGTAGACTTGCTGGGCCCAGGACCAAACGTCAGCTCTGAAACCACAGTTTAAAACTGAGAAGCCCTTATTGTAGTCTCTGCTGACAAAAAGGGCACCTGAAGCCCTGCTCTCTCTCTCTCCCTACCTCATTAAAAATTTTACTGAGAACACGGGCTGGGTCAAACTTTTAGTCGTTCTGGGATACATTGGAAATATAATTTTTAGTTTTTTCCTGTTGAGATTTGGAATAGCACATTTGAGGGACATTAGGATAAAAGTTGATCAAATCTGTTTCTAGTATTCTTAACATAAAGTAGTGCCAAATTTCTAACAAGATTGAAGCAATCTGTATTCCTGGAAGCAATGTATACTTGTGGTTCTGTATTGTTGCCTGCTTGATTGTTTTTGGGCTTTGTTTATGAAAAACTATTTTATTATCATTTTAATTTGTATTTCCATGATTAAAAATTGAGTATGTCTTCATATATATATTGGCCATTCATATTTCCTTTTTGCAGATATGCCTGTTTATGACTTCTGTATATTTCCTGTTCTTGTTCTTATTTGGAATTCTCTATATGATCTGGATAATGGTTCTCTGTTGGTTATATGTTTTTTTTTTTTATTTTTTTTTTAAATTTTATTTTAAAGACAAAAGAATGGAGACATATGAACCAGAAAAGCCATAAACAATACAGAAAATACAAAGTTATACAGAATATAGTAGGGAATTAGAACTGGATGTTGTATTACATAGTTATCTTCACATTAGTTAACACAAAAACATTAAAGGAAATACCAAATTATAGATAAG
>PVLD010019761.1:0-35555 GCA_004027595.1 Dinomys branickii
ACTTTCCCACGTCTCGCCCCGGCAGCCTGGTCCGCCCTACCACATCTCCCCCGGCATCTCAGAGAAATACGCCCAGTTTAAACTTCCCAGCCGAGGTTCCGGCATTCACGCTCACCAAGTCTGTCTCGAGCTGGTGGTGTTTATTAAGGAGGTTCGCTCCCTTGCTGCTCACCCGGTCGCCATCTTCCCCGGATCATCAAGATTTGAACTCTTGAAGCACTGTTGGTGGACAGAGGCCGCTTCCCGGTGTAGCCGCTGTGCACTGTGCTGCTGTCAGCCGGGCGCGCACGGATCACGGCAACGGGATGCGCTCCGCGCGTCAGCAGGTACCTCGAAGGGCGCAGCGGGGTCGAACGGAATTTCTTGGTATTTTTACATGACGGAGTAGTTGCTTGGTGATTCCCAGGTAGACTGACTTCGGTCTCACTGGGACATCCAGCCTCAAAGCTCTTAGTCAACCCTGTATCATTCTTATTGTTTTTGCTTTTTTTTGTTTTTGTCTATGTCATTGGGATTTTGCTATTGTTTTTTAATTCTCTTTAAAATAAAATTTTAAAAATTCTATGGGCAATATCCATCAATGAGGGGACACTCTCTCAAAGGGAATCACTATAGGAAGCAGTATAAAAATAGTCTAATTGCTTTTTAGCATCTTTCCGATTAATTGCTTAATGCATGACTAGATTACCAGTAGATTCCGCTTTTAAATGTTCAGTTTTTGTGAGCTGAAAATCATAGAACTTCCATAATTTTCACGTAATGCGATTGTTCGTTTTCTTTCTATGACACTTTTCCCTGACGTGGTCTATTCACAGGGAATAGCATCCTGAAGTGTACATGAACAGTGAGAGTTCTAGGAAGCAGAAGATCCAAATTTGATACTGTGGCGAGTATTGATCCAAGATAAAACAGTAGAACGTTTCAGATTAAAATACTTAATGCTATTGCCATTTTCCAATAGCATGTATAACACACACAATTTCATGGTAAATACATTTTGTTACAGATGATTTAGCCATTAACCTTGACAATGTCAATCTTTTCTCTCAATCATGCCATTAAATTCATATTTCTGATAATAGTTAGAGGTATATTTTACAGAGATTGACCTACGTCTGGCTTCTACAAAACAATAGGAGGGAGAAAGAAGGAATAGAAGGTAAGGACAGAGGGAGAAAAGAGGCAGGTTTTACGAAAAGGAGAGAAATAACTAAACAAGACAGAAAATAAAGGGAACAAGTTAAACAAAAAGTTAGCATATATTGTACAAGAATATGTAAAAGATGGAAGAAGAACACAAGTAGAAATGTGTTGAAAAAATTACCACAAACCTATAAAGGAACAGATCATTGACTGGAAATGTAAATTTGTGGTATCTCACAGAGCTGCAATCTCTTGAATCTGTTATAAACTGTGGTCCTGTAGCCTACACTCAATTCTCAGATTGCCTTATTCTGTCCACTGCATCCCCAGTGTTTTGTCTGATTTAGTCTTCTGGCCACGGTGACTTGAACGAGAAGCATACACTTGATCTAGGGTACACTGCTGATACCCTCCATGCTAAGAATTTACGGTTGGGGCACAGAAATTCTGTTAAATTTCCAGAATGGAGGTTGCCAGCATGGGTCAAATATGCTTGGATCATGTTTATAGAAGACATTAGAAAATTTATGTTAAGAGAGAAAAAGATGCATGTAGACCCACAGGAAAATGTGGAGATATGAACTCACATAGCCTTAGAGGTAGGAACAGAGCTCATGACAGCATCCTAGGTCCTGTTTGTGTCCTATCATATTGTCAGATACATTTCTTGCCTCTGACTCTATATACTTATGAACAAAAGCTGATCCACACATTAATGTTTAAGGTAGCTCAAATGGGAATGGCCTCAGATTCTGTATTATTAAAACAAGTTTCCCTGGTTATTCTGATGCTGCTTGTTTACAAACTAATATTTGTGAAACTCTGCAACAAAAGAAGGTGGAACAGTTGACTTTTGGATATCGAGATTGGTTAATAAGTGGTTAGAGACTGGCTGGAAATGCATAAAGTCAACAAGAAGGAGTAAAGTAATATCTAGGTTAGGGTAGGAAATCAGCATGGGGGAAAGCACGCTATTGAAGGGTCTATAACTGATCGTGGTGTGCGAGTGATAGAGGCGGGAAAGGGCTGAGGCTATACTAATTATGTCGGGGTTGAGCATCCAGATGCTGGCACCATGCACCTCTCCTCGCTGCTTGCCTAGAGTTACAGGCTGAAACAAACATCTTGATAAAATGCTATTCTGTGAAATAATTTCACATAAATAAATATTGAACTTAAAAAATCAGTCTTGATTTTCCTTTTTCTCTTTAAATATGAATAGTACACGAGTTTTGTCAGAACTACGTTCAGAATATATCCATCTTATGTCTACTTTTCTGCATCGCCACTTGTAACAGTAGTATAACTTCCCTTCTCACCCGAACTCTTCCGATAGCCTTCGCTTCTGTCTTCTTGCTGCTGTTTTCCATCCCCTCCAAACTACTTACCACAGGGATTCCAGGGAAATGTTAAAACATTTAGAAATATCATAGTACTCCTCTGTTTGAAACTTAATCCCTTCTAAATACTTTTCAGGATAAAGTTCACTCTGTTCACCATGATTATAAGCTCCTCTGTGATCTCTCTGTATTTAATATCCTAAATTTTTGGTTAAAATCTTTGTGTTTTACTAATGATTATCATAATTTTTTGCCTGCAGTAAATTTTTACTTTCATGTACAAAATTCATATCCATAAACATAACCGTCTAACCACCAGCCAGAAGAGAATGTTACCACTGACACCATAACCTCCTTCATGATCCCTTAAAGTAACTATCTCTTCCCCAAAGCTAAACTGCTATAACTATGCAATATTTTTACTATTTTTGAACTTTGTTTGAATATATTGTAAGCCTTATTTCTATGGTGCTTTGTTTGCTTTGCATTATATTTTGAGACTTATGCATGTGTTTCCAGCAACAGTTCACGTATTCTCATTGCTATTTGCATGCAACTGTATAAATTTACAACCATTTAAAATCCATTATATTGTTCATGAGTATTTGGATAATTTCTAATTTGTGGTTATTACAAATTAAAGTGTTACATGCTTAAGTAAATATCATATTATGAATCCTGTTCTTCATTACTCAATGCAATTTAGGTACCACTTTTCTAAGTAGATTTATCTACTCCACTATCTTAAATTGATCTTCTGTTTGACCAAGGAGGCCTCCACTTCTAAGAGAGCAGTTATTAACCTTTACTAAAACTATTTGCATGCATGTTTTCCCCAACAGACTGTCTACTCCTAACCTGCATACAACTGGGGATTCTACTTTATTAATCTTGATATCTCCAGTACATAGGAGAGCTCCTGGAACATAGTAATTTAAGATAGGATTAGTAAAGTCCAAATATCAATGAAACTATATAGATAAATGACCTTGAGGAATTTTAGAGACTGAAGAGTGCTGGAATTTTTCAATTTAGTAGGTAAATTATAAAATTTATGAACATCTGCAGTCCAGTTGTAGTAATGTTAGATGATTCTGCATTTGCTAAATAGTGAAAGTAATATGAAGTTGAAGCTAGGAGAGCATTGAGGGAAGTAGGTCACAGTTTAGAAATGAAAGGTGGTAAGACCATGATTTCAGATCTGGTAACTTTAACTTTCAAAATTCTTTCTCAAACATAGTTATGAAACACATAACAATGTTTCAGTCAGTGACAGACTATATCTATGGCAGTGTTCCTGTAATTGGCATAAGCTAAGAGTTTATAACCATCATATTTGGTGTAGGTACAATCTACGATTTCTGAAGAATGAAAATATCACCTAAAGGTACATTTCTGAGAACATATCCTCCATGTGAAGAGATGCATGAGTATTTGGTTCACTTTTGAACTAAAAAATGTAGGACCTACCACTCATATAGGCCTCCTAGTATTGCTAGAAAGTGAGCTTTATTAGTATGATGTAGGAATCCAAATGAAGCATTTCAAAAAGGTAGATGACAAATCCTGTGCAAGATGATAAGGTTATGAGTAACCCCAGTGAAGGTAAAAATGCGGTGAAACATGTATAGGTAGAATAAATAGAAAAGAATGGCAACAAAATGTTGTATGAAGGTACTTTATAATGAAGGAAAATGGACAACATTGCAATGTTTTGGACAAAAACATCTATCACACTAAATAATTTAGTTGAGCATGGTGATATGTGATAATTTTTAATCCTGATGTTCTTCACACAAGTATGGCGATATTTTCTAGCATGCTAGGGTATGAAAACACAATTCTCACATTAAAATGTTGCCATGTTCTTTTAAAGGAAAATTGCACTGAAGACAGAAGCATACTTCCAAGTGAGAGCAGCCAATCTGAAAAGACTACATACTTCATGGCCCAACCACAATAACATCCTTGACTTGGCAAAGTTATGGAGACACTGAAAAGGCAGTGGAGGCCAGGGGTTCTGCGAAGTAGGTGGAGAGGTGGACATGTGGAGCCAGATTGTTTTTGTGGCACGGAAACTATTCTGAATGATATAGTGATGATGGGTGCATGTCATGACATGCTTTTGACATTTGCCAAAATTCACAAAATGTAAAATACAAAGAATGATTCCTAATGCAAACTATGGACTTTCATTAAAATTAATGTCTCAGTGTTGATTCATCTATTGTAATAAATATATCTCAGTCACAGAAGATGTAAATAATAAAGGAAACTCCATGCAAGGATAAAGGAAGTATTGCAGACTCTGAACTACTCTACCACTTTTTTTCTGTTAATCTGAAAGTATTCTTTAAAAAGTCTATTAATTTAAAAACTTTTGCCTTGGTTTTTTTAAGGTGCTATCATGGTAGAGACCTAATGAACTAAAATTCCTAGTTCTGGTTGTACAAAGTTTGGAATGATTTAACAAAGTAAGGAATAGGGAGAGAGTGATATTAAGATGTGAATGACAGAATTCCATATCACATAGGGTTATTTTGTATTATTTGTAAAGAATCCATGTAGAGATGCCCAGAAGAAGTTTCTTTTTCGTCTGTCACATTCTGTACAATATCTCAGGTCCAAAATGTTCCCTAGTAGCTATTAACAAGAGTAATATTTGAAAACCCAATCAGTTTAGAATTTAAAACCCTAATCGATTCAAACAGGATAAATCACAGTAGTTAGAAAACATTGTTGACCTCAAATTTCTATTCACAGCAACAGTGCTGAAATGTCATGTCCTTCTTTTCCTGTTCGTGTATCTTTTGCCTCAAAATAATGCAATATCCCTTGGTAAGTATTTCTTAAAGTAAAAAGACAACAAATAGAGAAATAAAAAGTAAGCACTAAGACACCTTATGTCAGTGGATAACAAAATATACTCTATATAGTTTATATTCATATGACTAAACCTAGAAAATGGAATATATTCCTCCAAAGATGCTATTTCCTAAAGTCCAAATACAACTTCTGCAAAGAATTGTTTTTCTTTGTGGTAACAGGTTCTTACAGCAATTTATAATTCTTCGCAAAGTGGTGAAGAACTGCCTTTTCATCTCTGAGGCTGGTTTCACTCCCCATTTCCCATGAGGCACCCACTTGAGCAGTTTACTGTAGCCCGAACAGCTCTGTAGTTTTCAATATCCTGAACACTGCAGTATTGAAAATGATTTGAATGAGTTTAGAAAGAGAAAGTATCTTTATTTTTACTTCTATAAATTTACATTTTTCATCTAAGTCATCTAAGGTAAGATCAGGAAGGATTTTTAGATCTGGAAAAGGCAGTAAAAATAATCAAAGTTATTATTCTCTCTAAACACTTTAATTCTTCTGATAAATTTATCTTGAAAAACCAGATTCTATAGACAAGCAATGCAAGCATAACTAGAATGTGATTTTCCTCTCTTCCTTATTTTTCACTTGCATAGTCTGTGTATACTATTCAATTTTTCATTGTTATCAACTTTACATAGAAAAGGTATACATAGCTATTATTTTAAAGATGATGTGTGATCCAGCAATGTTAATCTTGAAGAAAATTCTATTGAGCTCTCATATTATTGAAAGTTAACATGAATATAAATGAGAACAATACTCCAATAAAAGGCTAAACTGAATATGTTTAGGCAGAGAAATTAGAAAATTTTACTCCCCTTTCCCACTGAAGATCATAGTAAGACAAATTATGTTTCCTATCCATTTCCTCCCCAAGATTTCTACTATTCTTTATGGAAATTTTGCTCTTTGTAACACTTTCATACTTTATACTTGATATTGCTATTGGTTATTGTTCTTTCTTACATTATAAGAATTCCTCTAAGACTTTGTAATTACTTGAGCCCATGCATCTTTTAAAGTTTTCCTTTAAATAATTAGACTTACAGAATGTCACAAAATGTTTACAGAGGTCTTACGCACCTTTCACCAGAACTGATACTAAAGACTTATCTAATTATATAAGGACCAGAAAATTGATACAACAGTATGCAGAGTTTATTCAGATCCTGTCAGTATGACATGCACTCATTTCTATGTGTGTAAATTGTATCCAAATTTATCATATATATATACAACCAACAACAAAAATAGGGAAGTATCTAATTGCCTTTTAAAAATGTTGCACATATGAACTGATTAGTATGTAACTTTTTAGATTAGCTATTTTAATGCTCAGCATAAGTTCCTTGAAATCCATCCATCATATCTTGGATTAGAAATAATTACTTTTGTTTATTGTTCAGACTGGTATTTCATTGTATAAAAATGGCATTGTATGTTTAGTCATTTGCCTATGGGAGGAAATTAGAGTTTAAGTTTTTAGCTATTATAAATAAAACTGCTGTAAAAAATAGTACGTGAGTTTCACTGTGTGGATATTTGGTTGAAATAAATGTCCACATCCGGTTTGGGGGTTGTTTCATAAGTACATGTAAATTTGTAGGAAACTGCCATTCCTATTCCTAAAACAGCTGAATTATTTTGTATTATCATAAGGAATGTAATTGATCTAATTTTCTGTAGTCTTGGTAGTATTTGGAGTAACAAATGACTTCAAAAATTAGTCATTTCTACACGTCTGGAGTAATAGTATGACTGTGCCTTTTCCTAATGGCTGATGATGTTCAGCGTCTTCAATATGCATATTTCTCACCTGTATATTTTATTCAGTGAAATGACTGCTCAAGTTTTTTGCTCATTTTCAATTTGGGTTACTTATGTTTTTACTGCTGAGTGTTGAAATTTCTTACATTTTCTAAATTCTAGTGAATTTTCAGATAGGAGATTTGCAAATATTTTCCCCTGGCCAGCAGATTATATTTTCATCTACTTCTCAAGATCATTTAGAGAACATTTAATACTTTTTAAATAAAATTTAATTTAGCATTCCTTCCTTTTATTCATCATACTCTTGGTTTTGAATCTAATAACACTTCAGTTAGCTTTAAATCCATAATATTTTATAACTTTTTTCTCAGTTTAATATTTAAATTTAACCCCACAACCAATCTCTTATGAGTTATATTTTGTATCAGGCATGAGGTTTAGGTGAAAATTGACCTTTTGACCAGTAGATATCTAAATACTCCAGCACTCTCTATTGAAAATTCTTCCTTTTCTCCATTGGATTGACTTTGTGCCTTTGTTAAAAATTAAGTATATTTTCTAGATTTGTTTCCAAGTTCTTTATTTTTACTTTGATTTATATGCCCATCCTTTCAGCAATACTCTTGCTCACTCTAGTCATATAAACATTAGCTTTGGGAAGAACAATTCCTCCCATTTCATTTTAAAATATTGTTTACAGACAAAAATGATTTTGTCTGCCCATTAAGTTCAGAATAATCCTGTTTGTATCTAAAAAAATTTGCTAGAAATTTTACAGGAATTCCATTGAACCTATAGATAATCTTACAGAGAAATGATATACTTAATATGTTGAGTCTTACAACCTATAAACATTTTAAATCTCATTAATTTGTATCTCATACATATTTTGGTGTTTTTAACTAAGATTTTTCACTTTCTTTGAAGCCTTTTTAAATGGTATTTTGTTTTTTTATTTTTGTTTTTACAACTTCATTTTTAATACACAGAAATATTCATTTGGAGTATTGGTACTGTTTTCTCTGACTTTGATTAACTGCAATAGATTTTAGGGCTTTAATAAAATACATTTCTTAAGATTCTCTATGTATATAATTTAGTCATCTGCACGTAGGATAGTTTTACATCTCCCTTTTTATTGTAATCTTTATGGTTTTTGCTTTTTTCTGCCTATTGTGCTAACTAGAACTTCCAGTCTTTTTGCAAATAAGACTAAAAAGAGAGCAGAGATCTTTGGCTTGTTCTGGAAACATTGTCTTTGAGTATGATGACATACTATTTTTTTTTCTCTTTCTTTCTTTTTTATAGACTCTCCTTTATCAAGTTAATGAATTACCTTTCTATTACTGGTTTCTGCTGAGAGTTTGCATAATGAGCGTTAGAAGTTGCTATGAGATAATGGATGGATAGATAGATAGATTGATTGATTGATTTTCATTCTCAGACTCTGTGTTAATATGTTGCCGAGGCAAATCAGGAATTTTGGGGAGTAATGATTCTTCTGCTTTGGCCTCTAGAGTAACTGGACTTATAGGCACGCATATAATACCACACTAGGCTATGTTAAAACGTTTTGTGTGTCAATGAAACTAATCACATGATGTTTTTTCTTTAGTTCACTGATCTTTGGTTGTTGAACTGGGCTTGTATTATTGGAATAAATCACCCTTGTTTGGTCTGTTTGCATAATTTAGTGTATACATTATGGGATTATAGTTTCTGATAATTGAGAATTTTGCATGTAGTATTAATGAGAGATATTAGTTTATAGAATTTTTCAAGATTATTGTTTTCTGATTTGGGTGCTGGTTATTACTGGCCTCCTACATATAGTGGGAAGGAGCCCTTCCTCTTCTACTTGATGAATGGAAGAGATTGTGTAAAACTGATGTTAATTCTTCTCCACCTATATTCTGCAGAAACTACTGTAAAGGATTTTAGGGGATTTTAAATTCTGAATTCAATTTCATTATTGGTTATAGGGCTACTCAGCCCATTTATTTCATTTTGGTTGCATTTTGGATAGTGTGTGGTTTTTGAGCTATGGGTCAATTTCATATAAATTGTCGAATTTAGGGATGCAACATTGCTGATATTTTTTCTTTATTAGGTGTATAGGGCTGCACATTAAATAATGATATCCTCTGTTTCCATTCATGATGTTGGTGATTTCTGTTGTTCTCCTTTAGTTTTTGTCTACTTTATAAAATGTCTTCATATTTATTGAAATTTTCAAAACCTCAGACTTTTAGTCCTTTGATATTTTTTCTATTTTCCCTTTTCAATTTTATTGATTTATGCACTTATCATTATTGTTTCCTTCTTTCTGCTTCCTGTCTTACTAGTAACATATGGATAGCATGCAATCTCATCTGGGTTCTTACTACTCTGTAAATCTGTCTTATTTTTGTCTTTCATACCTTTAAATAAATTTTTTGTATTTTAGGGCATAAGTCTATCATTTATAAAGTTATTAATACATATTGTCATTAGTACATAACGAACACATTTGTTATGGGACACTTATACCTGCACACAAAGCATCTCAAGTCTTTTTTGTCCCTTTCCCTTCCTTCTCTCCAAAACTGCTCCTCTTCCCAATTTATAAAAGCACTATTTGCATTTTTTCAAGTCTTTTTTACTTTAAATCTCATGTTTTTCTTTCATACTCTTTTCTTCCCATCTCTTGTTCCTCATTCCACCGGAACAAGTTCTAACCACTTTGTTATGCATTTAGTGTTTTTTACTTGTGTTTCCTGTTTTCCAGTATTTTTCCTACACATCCTGTAATATTTTCATTAATTTTTTATTAGTTTGTAGTACATAATGTTTACATTCCCAGTGTGAAATTACTAAATGTCCGTAACACACATTAAGTCCATCCCTTCAGCCCCTTTCCCTTCCTTCCCTCTCTCCTCCATCTATCTCTTTGTCTCCTTCCCTGTTTTACAACGTACAATATTTACATTCCTTAGGTGGAGTCAGCACATTGTACGGCACATTTTAATTCCTCTTCATCAGGTTTCTTCTACTCCCTCTGTCTTCCCTTCATCTCTTGATCCTTTTATCTTTGAGATCTATCTTCATTCTTCCTAATTATTTTTGAATCATCTTTGATATGTCATTTGTTTATAGTGTTTTATTTTACTGCATCAATTTGTATGTGTTTCTTTATTGGTGTTGTCTATATTCCAATTAAACAAAGAACTTATCACAGCATTTTTGTACTGATATTTTATTACTTTGAGTGAACACTAGAAATCTTACTTTCATTTAGATCTTATTCCACTCCAGCTTTGCAAACATAATTATGGTAAGTATTGCTTATACTTACATCGAATATTACAATAAAGAGTGTTCTAATGTTTGGTTCAACTATAACATGCTATTTTATAAATTGACAAGAATAAAGATAGTGTACTGCATTCTGTCTTTTTTTTTTTTGAGACAAGGCCTTGCTATGTAGTTCTGGCTGGTGTTCCACACACTCGTGGCCCAGGCTGCCTTTGAGTTCCTGCAATGATGCTTCTGCTCCAGCCTCCTGAGTGCTGGGATTATAGCGTGTTGCACCACTCCTGGCTTTTCCAACGACTTTTCTCCATTTCCTTTCTGAAGTTTTAAGCCTCATTCTGTTTTTGTTTTCTTTCTTAATGTTAGCTTTCCTTAGATATTTTAGAGAGTAGACTTGCTTACAGCAAATTATCCTAGTTTGATTTCAAATGAGAATGTGAAAGTGAGGTGTTAAAATTTGAAAGTATAATTATGAACTTTGTTTTATCTTTAATGTCTAAAAGAAGGTTTCACTGGATATAGCACTCACAGTTGACAGCAATTGTATTGTAACACTTGATAAATTATCTGCCATTTCCATCTGGTCTCCATGATTTTAGATGACAAAACTGTTGTAATTCAAATTGATGTTTCCTTTCACAATGTCTGTTGTAACTTTGGGATCTTATTTACTCTTTCAGTGTCTTACACTAGGGAGACAATGAGATGATGACACATGTGAGTCTGATTTATTTCACTTATGAATATGATCAAGAAACTGCTCTAAAGGAAAGAATTACAGAGATGGAGGAAAGGACTAAAGAAGGAATATATATAATATATCATACATACATGATATTTTTCAGTTCCATTATCAGATATATAAGATAGCTAAGATAATTGTACTACTAATTTCTATTAGTTCATTGAAAGGAACAGTTCATGTTCATATTTTTTGACCAATGATTCATGGATATATCTGGTAATCTCAGCAACTACTTTGAAGGTAACAATATGGAATATACTAACCATTGTTAATTTCCTATCATCTTCTTTTGAAATTCTGTATAATTTTTATTGTTTTTATATTCTCTTTAAAGCAAAACTTAAATTGATGTTTTTTTCTGTATGTAATGTGCTGTTTATCTCTCACTGTTATTGTTTTTCTATTGGCTTTGGACTTCAGAAATTTTTTATTTTAAAGAGAGTGGTTAAAAAGAGGAACAATAGCAAAATACCAACATCACAGATATAAAACAAGCAAGAACATTAAAAATGATATAGAGTTTCAAAACAAAATGATAGCAATTACATATTGTTATCTTCAAATAAGTTGCTCAGATTACCAGATGTAAGAATGGAAGATTGTTCAAACCATTAAAGAGAATAAAAAAGTAATTACTAAAATAATTAGAGAGGATACAGAGTTTCACTAGACAAGATGGTAGGAAGTCACCAATGGTTGGTCTATTGCATATTGTTGTCTTCAAATCAGTTGCTCAGATTACCAGGTACAATCATGCAAAATTTGTCAAAATATAAAAAATTCTAAGCATTAAATGTTCCTTTCAATAAACCACCAGACATCAGAAATACAGTTATCCCAGCTATCCTTCTATACATACACACACACACACACACACACACACACACACACATATATTTTGTTTGTTTTCTTTTGCCTTTCTTTTTTCTTTTTCTTTTTTCCCTCATCCCAGTTGTTTCTTCCTTCGAGCAATTTCTTCCCCTTTCGTATTATCTATTGTACATTTTGGGTTTTATTTACTCTTTCACGTTCTTACACTATGGAGACAATATGATGTTTACACATGTGGGTCCAATTTATTTCACTTATGAGCATGGTCTGAAGTTGCATTCATTTAACTGTAAAAGCCTCGAGTTTATCTTTTTGTTACAGCTGAGTAATACTCCATTTTATAAAAATACCACATCTTTTTTATCCATTCCTCCTTGGATAGGCATTTGGGTTGTTTCCAAGATATAGCTATGACAAGTTGTCCTGCTATAAACATGGGTGCATGTATATCACTGTCGTATGATGTTTTAATTCTTTTGGGAAAATACCCAGAAGGGGAACAGTTGGGTTAAGTGGGATTTCTAATTCTAATTTTGTGAGGAAACTCCAAACTAATTTCCACAGTGGTTTCACCAATCTACACTCCCACCATTAGTGAAGGGTTTTGTTTTCCCTAGTCTTTCCAGCATTTGTTATTGGTTGACTTCATGATGATAGCCATTCTTTCTGGAGTGAGGTGGAATCTCAGTGTTGTTTTAATTTGCATTTCTAGATCGACTAATGATGTTGAACATTTTTTTAAATATTTCTTTGCCATTAGTATTTCTTCATCTGAAAAGTGTGTATTCATCTCAGCTGCCCATTTTTGGATTGGGTCTTTGAATTTGGGGGGCCTGATTATTGTTTAATTCTTTGTACGTTCTAGATAGAAGTCCTTTGTCTGAGGGGCAGTTGGCTAAAATTTTTCCCAATTCGTGGGTTTTCTTTTTATTCTGTTGTTTTCTTTTGATGTGCAAAAATTTTTCAATAAGATGGCATAACTGTGCTGTTGGTGTCTGATATTTTGTTGAGGGGCACAGTTACTGATTAAAAGTTTGTTTGTTTGTTTGTTTTTACTATTTTGACCAATTTTGCATGCTTGTATCTGGTAATCTGAACAACTTATGTGATGACAATTTGCAGTATAACCACCTTTGGTGAATTCCTACAGTCCTGCCTAGTGGCACTGTGTATTGTCTCTAATGTTCTTTTGAATTATTATTTTCTTATTCTCTTTAATTATTTGATCAATCTTCTATTCTTACATCTGGTAATCTCAGCAACTAAGTTGAAGACAACAATATATAATAGAACAACCACTGTTAATTGCTATCATTTTGTTTTGAAACCCTGTATCATTTTTAATGTCCTTGCTTTGTGTTGTTTATATTTTGTTATTGTTCTTTTTTGTACTATTTTCTTTAAAATAATAAATAAATAAATATATAAATAAATAAGATGAGATCCTAGTTGTTGATTCTTTGAAGTATTTCCTGTGTAATTTTGTTTTTGCTCTTGAACTCTGCCTATCCTAATGTCTTCAAGATTTTTACTTACTTTCTCTTCCAGTAGATTTAGTGTTTCTGCTTTAATATTTAGATCTTTGATCCATTTTGACTTTAGTTTCGTGCATGGTGATAGACATGAGTCTAGTTTTCGACTTCGGCAGATTGAAAGCCAGTTTCTCCAGCATCATTTATTAAAGATGCTATCTTTTGTCCAGTAAGTATGTTTGGCCCCTTTGTCAAAGGAAAGGTGGCTTAGTGTGTTTGTAGTTGTGTCTGCATTTTCTAATCTGTTTCACTTTTCAGGTATGTTTTTTTTTTTTCCAGTATGATGCTGATTTTACCACAGTGGCTCTGTAGTATAATTTCAAGTTAGCAATTGTGATGCCTCCTGCCTTTCCTTTGTTTCCTAAAATTGCTTTTGCTATTCTAAGCCTCTTCTAGTTCAAGATGAACTTTAGGAATGTTTTCTCTAGATCTGTAAGGTATACTAATAGTATTTTAATTGGGATTGCATTGAATCTGTACCACAATTTTGGGAGTATGGCCCTTTTCACAATGTCAGTTCTTCCTGTCCATGAGGAAGGAGTATCTTTCCATTTTCTGAAATCCTCCTTAATCTCTTTTTTCAGAGTGCTATAATTTTCACTGTATAGATATTTTACTTCTTTTGTTAGATTCATTCCTAAATATTTCATTTTTTTAGATGCTATTATGAAAGGTGTGGTTGCCCTAATTCCTCTCTCAGTCTATTTGTTGCTTGTGTACAGGAATGGTACTGATTTTTCAGTGTTGACTCTGTATCTGGCTGCTCTACTGAATTTGTTTATTAAAACTATAAGCCTTTTGGTGGAGTTTTTGGAGTCTTCTATGTGGAGTATCATGTGATTTCAGAATTTAAATATGCTTTATTTTCAAGTTTATCATGGTTCAGTTTATTGTATTTGGGGCTTTATCAGTTTTATAAATCTGCTGTTTCATGTATTATTTTAAACTATCTAAAATTTTGCCACTATTTCTTCTGAAACTTTTTAAGTTCCATTATCATTTTTCTCTTAATTAAACCCCAATTATATAAAGGTTAGTGCTTTGTTATTATCTCAGATTTGCTAAGGTCCTATTTATCTTCTCATTGTCTAGTGCCTGTTTTTCAATTTGTGAGAATTCTACTGATCTGGCCCAATGTTTAGTGGTTCATTTTGTGTTCTTTGCTCTATTATTAAACCAATTTGAAAAATTTTATTTCACATTTTTGTCTCTCAATTCTGAAACTTTTATTAGGTTCTTTCCTGAACCACCTCTTTTTGCTTTTGAATTTTGTATTAATGCCATGTTTGCATTACATAACAATTATCTTTATTGTGGGTGCATGTACGTAATGCATCTTAATTCTTTGTTTATGCCTTTCCCCTCCCATTCCTCTCTGTTCCCTACAACTCTTAGTCCCCATCTCATTTGCAAAAATTCTGTGTGCATTTTTCTTCAATGTATTTTTCATTACTTGTCCCTACTCTCCCCTCCCTCTTTTGCTAAGATTTTATGTACTTTTTATTGACTCTTTTTTGTTTTCCTTGTTGAACCCAGGACCTTACACATGTGAGAAAACAGGACTGCTAAGTCCCACAGCCAATCCTATATTTTTCATTCATTCTATGAAAATGTATAATTGCCAGTTGAAGAATTTTTTGGTTTTAATCTCTACTAGTGAGAACCATACAGGCAGAAGAAATGGCCTAAGCCTTTTGGTGCTACACGAAGGAAGATGAACACTGGGTTTGTGGGAGACAGAATGTTTCCCTCAACTTGCTCTTTGGTCTGTTTTATTCCTAGCAAACTTCTTGCTCAGTTGCTAGTAGCCTCACTAGAATAGGAAAGCACATCTTAAAGCCATCTTCTATAACTGGGTGGAGGGATTGATGCATGTCATTCTAGAATTACTCTGCTACCAGGTTTGGAGACAGGAGATACCAGGACAGATTGTCTTCTACTACTAAGTGGTAGGCTGAGAAAACACCATCCAGAATCTGCCACTGACAGTAGGATTGGGGAACATGAAATTTTGTTTGCCTTATCTTGTTAGGTAAAGGGATGGGAGATGCAAGACCTAGATATTCTTTAGCTGCTCAGTGGTAGCCCAGGACATGTTGACCTTGCTAACAGCCACTATTCGGGCATAGCAGGCCCTTGCTGCAGTCGGGTGGAGTGGAAATGGAATGCCCTGCCTTGTCTCTGCTAGAACTGCTGGTATAGACCCTGTGTTACCATATTTTAAATAACTGAACTTTCTCACTCACTTTCATTTTCTCCTGCTCATGTAAAATACTATGGCTAGCCTGTACATTGTCATTTTCTGTAAAAGAGATCACAGAATGTAGTTCATGCACACAATTCCCTAAATTTTCCTCTTGGGGTAATTTTAACAAATTTGTTATGTGTGGAATAAATTTGTTATGTGCTCTATAAGTGTAAAATTCAAGCTTGTATATCAAATTGATTTTGAATGATGGTATACAATTTTCATCTACACAGTTTCTTGAAGGTATTGAGAAAAATTTTCTGTCAAAAGCATTAGCTAGGGCAAGTTAAGATAACATTTTTCTAAAGGCTGAGGAATTCTTGGGTCATCAACTCAAGTGGTTACTTTGAACAATGGACAAGTTAAGCTACATCACTTGTCAGATACTTGGGTGATTTCCTAGATTACCTTGCACACAAGTTCACAGACATAATTTTTCTTGTCATAATTGGTGAGCATATCACACTGAGTCTGTCAACTGTGTGATTATACTGCAACTAAACTCTGTGTTTATGTGTGTGTGTGTGTGTGTGTGTGTGTGTGTATGAAAAGAGAGTACTAATGCAAAGATTACTTATGTTGTTCTCATGTTATTTTATATTATCAAACAACTTGAGAATGCACTCTTTGTAAAATATTGTATTAATCTGCTTCATGTAGCTGGGACTAAATTTGAGATGCATATAACTTAAAAGAGGAGAGGATTACTTCAGCTAATGGTCTCAGAGATTTCAATCTATGGTTAGCTGACCCCAAGGTGGAAACATGGCAGGAGGGCAGAGTGGAGCAAAGATGCTTTGTTCAGAATAGCCTGAAAGCAGAACAAGGAAGCACTGCCAGACAGAAAGGCCCCAGGAAGCAGGTGTGGTACCTGAAACCACATCCCTTTCCCCCACTCAGACACATGGGGAGAGTGTTTTACTAATCTGCCTGGCAACTCTCAAAACAATCAAGTTGACAGTCAATATTAACAATGGTAAATGTGCACTATTGCTCTATCTTATTCATCTCAGACTCCTAAAGTCAGTTGACCAACAGAGGCACATTTAAAAAAAAGTTATACAAGTTTATTACATATTTGGAAAGCATAAAAATATATATCAACTAAGTCTTGATTTAGCAGAAAAATTTTATAAAAACACAGAATGTTGTGTTTCTAATAATATACTGTACAATCATATGGAATCTCACATAAATGGTATTTGTTGTTATATAAAATTATAACAGAAATGTTTGTAATTAGGTATAATTAATAATTATTTGTTTATCTACTCATTTTACAAATCTTAATGAGTTCCTAGCATTGCTAAGCCCAAGACAAGAATGCAAATGAAAAAATCGGTAAGATACTGGGTTGCTACTGAACAATTCTAACATTTTAAATTAAAGTGTTCCTGTGTAAGAAATTTTTGGTACTATAAACCCTGCTGATTCTGCTTTCTCTAAAAAGGAGGCATTCTAAGACACAAGGAAAGAAGATTCAATTATAACAATAATACTGCTTATGACCCACGTGTACTGTAGCACATTTTAAAATATTAAATTACAGTATTAAGCAGAAATTTTCACTGAGACATGAGCTAGTGTTTTTTTTAATTGCCTAGAATGCTTTTTATTTGGATTTTCTGTTTGCTTGACTTTTACTGAGGAAGTTGATATAACAATTATATAGAAGACATTTTCATGCTTACTTTCACATCAATTTGAGCTTATTTATTTGAGGTGCAAATTGTATTGCATCACCCTGCCTCCCCATCACAATTTCATTCTGTTTTAATTTCTACCAATTTAAAATGTCATAATTGATAAATAGACAAACTCAGCTTCCTATTTTTATTTTGTCCTTCAGAATTAACATGGTAAATCTTTTTTAACGTTTTATTTTTCTCTTATGTACATAAGCAGTACATCAGTACATAAGCAGTACATAAGAGAAAAATTCTATAATTCTTATAGTGGAGCTGCTTTCATTTTACTTATATTTTCCTCATCATTATTGATTTGTTAAAATATTTTAACATAACTGTAATTTTTCATATCTTTATATTTCTTCCTGTACATTGGAAATGATGTTTTACCATGGTTCCTATAAAATAAACACTGTTAATGGTGTCATAAAAATCTAGTGTTCATTCAGGTATTTTGTCTACTAAAAGTCACAGATCACACGCTTTCCCTACCAGTGAACTGGTGAGGATTTTGTTTCACGTTCCACAAGTCATTATGTTGAGTTAGTGCTTCCTGTTGGGTGTGTATTACTTGGGTTAGTATACTAAAACTTTACTGGGATAAACATTTCACAAAATTTAATGAGAAAAAGGCTGAGTCTGTGTAGATTAAATATTTTATTACCTGAAATCATGTTGGTAAATAAAGTTTATGTTGAAGCATCTTTAATAGAGAAGTTTGGGGATGGGATTTGAAAACAATTTGTATATTGCCATTTTCTCTTATGTTCTAACATAGAATGATACTCATAGTTGAAATGCCTTCCACTTTATGCTTTTGTAATTTATCAAATACTATATCTTGTAATCATATTGTGTGTTAGATATTAATCATATTGAATATTTCTGTTAAAATAAGTCTTTCATCCAAATATCAGGAATTCACACATTTCCTAAATGCTGCATCCAGACGATTCAGAGAAAACGTTTTTTATCAATGAGAGTGAAAGGTGTTCTCTACATATTTTCCTTTTGCTGATTTTTGATAAAAGCAATAACAATTTTATGCTGCTGCAGTTTACATTAACTCTGTAGCATAGTGACCTATGTAATTTAAACTGTTTCATTCAATTGGAATTCACTTGGAAAAAATGAAGTTTTCTATAGTTGTCAATTTCAAGCTCTATAACACATGAATCAGGTTTATTTTGAAACTTTTTCTGAGCTTTAGGTTGTTTTACATTAAATTATATACTAGGTGCCAAATTTGTGAACTCTCTCCTCCATTTCTACAAATGAAAATAAGAATTATTGGATTTCTATGGAAAGAATTTGGATTTTTATGAAAGGACATATTGCTTTTCTAAGAAATACCGTAACAGTGGGATTAATTAGTAGAGATATGATTAAAAGTGTGTCATAACCCCTACTTCTGAGGAGTAACACTCCCTGAGGAGACAGCCTTGCTGAGGGTAGACGAGAACTTCCTGTAAACCTGAACTTGGAACTTTTTTTATTTCATCAGCTAGGTAGCATAATACATTTTAAAATGGATCTGAAAAAAGTAAACGGAGATATTTGGTGCAGTGTACTCAACCTAAACTTAGGTGTTTATGCTGTGTTATGTCTGTGTAGACTCCCAAATCAGAGCTTTACCACATGGGGAAAACTTTTTTGCCTAGAAAATATTCTAATTTTGTTGGTTTATCCAGGAAACTGGTTGGTATTAAATGTTTGACCAGGTGAAAAGCTGAAAAACTCGATCAAATTGATTGAGTGCTTTTCTTATTTTCATAAAGGCTGTGAGATTCATTGAGGACTACACGTGGATTTCTGTACTTAATTAGTAAAAGACATTCTATTAGAACTTAAGGGGCGTGGGGGGAAGTATGTGGGTGTATATACTCTTCTTTTTCATTTATTCTCAGAGAAATATCAGATTTTTCTCTGAAGGCATTCACTGATTGGACGAAGTTTGTCCACAGTATTGAGGTACTCTCCTTTATATTAGCGAACCATATCTACAAAATGTATTCATAGCAATTCTTACCTAAGTGGATGCTACAACCTAAGCATGTAGACCAAATTAACCATCACTACGTGGATGGATGGATGGATGGATGGATGGGTAGACGGACAGATGGATGGATAGATGGATGAAAACAGAGTGATAGAGATATTACAAGGAATTGGTTTACACAACTGTGGCCTCTTGCTAAGCAAGACAGGACAGTAAGAAAAGGAATACCAAGAGCTGGTTTGAAGCTGTAGGCGTGCATGATGGAATTCCATCCTCTGATGGAATTCTTTCTCTCTGGAGAAATCTTAGTTTTTCCAAAAGATTTTTCTACAACCACACAAATTATCTGAGTAAATCTCTTTTACTGGAAACTAATTAGGCACTTTAATCATATCTGCTTAATGCCTTCACAATAATACCTAGTTAATGTCTGATTATTCAGTGACTTTGCTTAGCTAAAATGACACATCAAAAAAGCCATCACACAATTAAGCATGAATAAATAAATGTTAGAATGAAAAATATATGAATAGATAAAACATACTTATTTCAAATAGACTTGGATTATTTATATTCAGTCTAATATATAAATTATACTTTGCTTCCTGTTTTCAAAAGATGTCAAAAATACATCTGGTGCAAATGTTACTCAGATTTTAGAACATATATTTATTTCATATTTGCAGCATATCATGGCGAGTTGGTACCTGTACATAACACATCTTCATTCTTTTATTCATCCACTTCCACTCTCCTCTGGTGTGATTTGGCCTAGATGACCCCCCAAAGTCTAATGTGGTCATAAGGCTTTTTTAGAGGTGGCTGAATCTAGCGTGTATGAGGTTGGTATTAAGGGTTTGTGGTTACTGATTAGTCCACTGGTTAGTTTGGTGCTTCCCCCATCCCAGAAATCTAAATAAAATATAACAGGCCCAAAGGCACTGTTAATGTTCCTTGTTGCCTTTGCTATGTCCCACCATGATGAATTACTACCCTTCTGCCATGTGCCACCCTGCCTTGGACCCAGCCAACTACAGACTGAAACCTCTACAAACTGTGAGGTAAATCAACTTTTCCCCCTTTAATTTTGGATGTTGGGTGTTTTGCCTCAGCAATTAGAAAAGTAATTAAGACATCCTCTCCCCTCCTACCTCTTCCCTTTGTCCTTTTCTCCTTTGCAAAAAATCTATCTGCCTCTTTTCCATTAACTATCTTTATTTTGCACATTATTTATATTTTAAGTTTCTCATATAGGAGAAACCATGTGATATTTAAGCTTGGGTGCCTGAATTATTTCACTTAACATTATGTAATAAAACAATTTTTACTCTGGAGGAAAATATACTATACTTGTCCTCAAGTTTTCTAGAAATTTGGATAATTAAAATGTGCAAGTATCTTCCCATGAGACAACTTCTTCATTTATTGCCAAGATATGTTAAATTAAGACTGAGCATGTGGAAGGTTTTTCAGGAGGGTGAGGAGAAGGATGTTACCAATTAGGAAGAGGATTAGGATTTGATGCATTTGGTCAAACTGGTTTCCTCCTTCTGAATTTCTAACCATTCAGCTTCAGCTTTTGATATATTTGTGAGCATTGTCCAAAGGGAGATTTGTACACAATTAAGTTAGAATGCTCAGTGTTAGAATTCTGCCTCAGCCTTATTCTGCAAATGATCTGTAAATGGCACCAGAGAGAGATTTGACATGAAAAATTATTATGAATGAACAGTTCACCAAGAACAGCCAAAGTAGTTAAAGTCACATATTAGATATAAGATGTCCATTGTAACTAGTAAAAACTTGAGTTTTATGGAAGAAGATATATAAAAAAGAATTACAAACAATAGAATAAAATATTATATACAAATTTTGTATTTAACCTATTTAGAATTATACAAAACTTGTCCTGATTCGCCAATCTTGTTTCTTTTGAGGGATCCATGGACAAGCTTTTAACTGTTGTATAAACTCAAGACACTAGTGCTAAAAACATTATGGAAGTGAATTTTATGGCCTACTAAATATACTTCTAATTTCTACTTTCAGGAGTTAGGGAAAAGCAGAATGATTTCATCTTATAGAAGTCATTCTGCTTTCACTATAAGGTGAAATCATTTCACTATAAGGTATTGATCCCCAAATCAGTATATAAGTCAAATCTTATTAAGCTAATCTTAACTATATTAATATCATACCTTGTTTTTATGTTTATTTGCACATGATTGCTGTATATATTGATAATATTCATTGTTGAGATGTTGGTGTATCTACACAACATGTCTCCATTTTTTTTTTTTTTTTTGCAGTACTGGGGATCGAACTCAGGACCCTGCGCTTGCTAGGCAAGTGCTTATTCCACTAAGCTATATCCCCAGCCCTCTCCATTCTTTTTAATTTTCCTTTTCCTCCCTTCCCTCCATCTCTAGGGACAATTTAAGGAGTAAAGATTAGATAAAGCAGGTAATACCCCAACACAAATATGTTAATAACCTTGCATAAGCCTTCACAAGGAAAGGGAAGAGAGGAAGGGAGGCAAAAAGAAAGAAAGGAGTGAGGGAGGAGACAAGGAAGGAAATAAGGAAGGAAGGTGTTGCTATGAATTAGGAGACAGAAGAGGAGGTATTGTTTAGTGGGTATAGAATTTCAGTTTCACAGGACGAGAGAAGATGGGTGGTCATGACAGCTTCATAATATGAGTGTAATTGATATCACTGTGCTCTATACTTAAATAATACTTCTTGTTATGTTATGTGTAACTTACTACAATGAAAAGTATACCAAATTATACTTCCAAAACAATAATTCTTAACCCACAATACCTTTGATTTAATTAAATAAGATAATTTATATGAAAGTGTCTAATAAATGCAAAGTTAAAATTTTTCATCCATTTTGTACATTGTTATTCATGCCCCGTAAGATCTAAAATTGTTTATGAGATTCTACCCTCTCAATGACCTTTAGTGCCTTTCTATTTAAAATGCACACTGTAAACACCTTAGTGAGTTTTAATATCCTCTGCTACCAGAAACAATCCACTCTTTCAGTCCTGTTTTCCAGCAAAAGAGTACTCAGAATTCTTTCTTTTAAAAATTTTTCCTCGGCTCGTAATATTTCTTTCTCCAACTCCTTTAGAGTTATTGTCCGTCTGATTCATTTTGCAATTATTCAGTGTTTGTTGACATAATTATTCTGTTTTCATTAAAATTATCATTTTTATTAATTTATTTATACAGCAAATATATTTTATTTCCTCTAGGCACAACATAGCTTGCTAATTTCTATGATAGATGCAGAGATATACAAATATATTTGAAAAGTATTGGGTGTTGATTAAACATACATTTAGCTGTAGACTGAGGTCTTTACTCCTAGCCAATTGATAACTTGAACAAGTACAGAAAAAGACTTACTAAATTGTTCTTGGTAATTTTTAAAAATCCATTGAATTTAAAGATGAAAGTATAAATGATAAATTGATACTATATGTTGAAAGTACAAATATAAAATTTAGCAAAGATGATGCAAAATGTCATTCACTTAAAATATTGAATAGTATAAGTAAAGAATAGAGCATATTTAGCATAACACAAAGTCCTGATGTGTACACTGACATGAAAAATCTGGTACTGGACAATTTTCTTCAAATAACTGAGGCCTAGGCATAGGTCTTATTTCCAAACTTAAAACAAACCAAGTATTATCTGAGATACTGAAAGCAGTGAATGGAAATGGTTCATTTCAGTATACTTAGTGCTGAGAACAAGGCAATCATACAGTAAATGCTCAGGGAAATGTGTGGACTAATAAGAACAGCTACTATTTATTAAAGCACCAAGGTATTTATTTACTGCTAGGTAATATGAAAAACTTCTTACATCTGGTATCTCAATGCATCTTCATAACCGTCCAGTAGAATAGGTAGCTATCATAATCTCTATTTTACATGAGGAAAGACCAGTATCTTAGTCCATTTTCTGTTGTTATAACTAAATGCCAGAGGCTGGGTAATTCATAAAGAATAAACTTTCATTTTGTTCATTTTTTTGTTTGTTTATTTTGTTGTCTAGAGATTGGGAGGAAAAAGGTTGAGCGACTGCATCTGGTGAGGATGTTGTTGCTGTTAGGACTGAGAGTCCTGAAACTGTGTAGGGCAGCACATGGAGAGAAGGCACATGCAAGAGACAGGACCAGCTTGGCTTGTATAACAGACTCTCAAGATATCCCAATTACCCGTCAACCCATTAATCCATTAATGTATCCATTCCCAAAGACAGATCCTTCAGAACCTAATCACCTCATAGATGTTCCAGTTCCTAAGTCCTCCCAATAAGCTTTAATTTTCAACATGAGTTTTAGTGGGGACATTGAAATCGTAGCCCTCTGGTACAAGGATATCAAATAACTTGTTAAAGAGCCTAAAGCTAATTAGTGGCAGCTGAGTCTATCTTATTGTAATGCCTGTATTTTTACTTCTTCAATGTCCATCTTTTTGAAGCAATAAAAATCAGGAAAATACACTATTTAACCGGAACGGGATGCCCATGGGGTGTTTTGTTACAGCAATTCTCTAACTTATACATGAGTTTCCTTCTGGGAGGATGTTCATAAATAGGACTAATTTGTAAGTCTGACAGTGTAATTCTTATACCCCTCTGACAAAAATATGTAATGCATGTTGCTTTGTGCTTCCTAGCAGTGCCCTCCACATCACCACTGCTTTCCCTCTTCTTTCAAGACTTTCTGGGCTCAGATTGAACAATGTCCTACTCTACACTATTGCACTGTACTGACTGTACACAGTAAGCACACAGAAGCACAGCTGTGACAATGTCCAGCACATACACGAGCTACTTGTACAACTTTTTCCATCTCCTAATGTTGAAAGTGAGAGGTCCACTTGTACCTGTGAAAACTCGCAAAATGAATGTTTGTAAATCAGAGACTTAGTGTAACTTGATAAAGAGTTCGTAAAAGCTCTCAAGTCTGTGGGGTCCAGCTGTGAAGTAGGGAAGTTATATCAAACAGTTTGTTTTCTAGGTCACTCTCCCACAATGAAACTGTCTAGATTTTGTACCCTTGTGAAAATATAGAAGACAGAAATAATGTCATAGTCCTCATACTTTAGTGTTTGATGGCAATATTTAAGAAGAAAATGAGCAAAAAAGTATATAAGATGGTATGGAAAACAAGGACAAGGTGGAATAATAAATAATTTGGAAGAGATCAGGCCTGTGATTGCTCATGATGAGGGAAGAAAAGATAGAACACAATTGGAAATGCACAAATGTGAACAAGAGCTCAGAGGCGGAACTGAGCTTGGTGATTAAGGCAGGATTTCCCTTTGAGTACTTTTGGATGTTCTCTGGAGGTAAAACATTGAGTCTGTTTTGTAAGAAATGCTATCTCTGATGTTCTCAGATGGCCTATGTGGGATCCGAATGAGAGATTTTAAGCAATACTACAAATTTTAACTTCCTCTATGCAGCAAGCTTTTAAAATAGTGTCTGCTTATCAGCAGGCACTGAGTTTCCTCTTACAAGGAATGGTCTTAGAAAATATCTGAATAAGCCTACATGCATCAAAGTAGCATAAGGGAATAGTTTTTTGTGTGTGTGCATGCCAAACATGTGGGCTTTAGAAGAGATCAAGCAACGAAACTGTTATTTTTCTCCCTTTAGGGAAGAGGAGAGATGAATAAAAGGGAAATAGCAGAGCAGAGCGAAAGGAAAGTCGGAGAGGTTTACACTGGGTGAATAGAAGGGCAAATCAAACTCCACCAGTGGTGGGGTTTACGAATGTTGACATTAGCAAACAAGGAAGCAGGATTCCAGTTATCTGTGTAAACCATGAAATTACAAGCCGCACAGGAATTGAAAAATAATGAGGAGCCATGGAAAGGAGAGCATTATGACAGTTTTACATGGATCTTAAGAATCTGGAAGATCTCAATTAAAATCTGACCTATGTATAAGATTCTGTATTTGAGATTGAGGAGCTAGTCCCAAAATTTAAACACTTAGCAGCTCTTTTATTTGTATATGGTAGATATGTGAAAATGTCTGGTTCTAGCACTGATATTTTGCAGAATACTTTGCCAATACACGGCTCAGTTTTCCAAATAATTTTTACTGTGTGATATCTATTTTATCAAAACAATGGTGTTAAAATGTAAAGATTGTTTTAAAAAGTAAGCATTCATTTTTCAGGGTTCAGTGAATTATTAATATGCTATAAATAGTACAGTATGTAAATATAAAGATTGTAGTCTATTAAATTATCTTTTGCTAAAATTTTATTATCAGAGAAATGATTTTCTTTTCTATTAGTTGTTTTCTTTAAACCACTAGTAAATGAAATCTATGTCCTTTAAATATGAGATATACATATATATTTCACGGATGTCTAAATGCAATGTGTAGCATACATTAACTGTAATTCTGACCTTAGGTACTGGTATTGAATAGAAATGAAAACCGTATGTAAGTAAGAGTATTGTCAACAATCAGAGGAGGTGAGCAGGAAGAAATGAAATGATTTCCCCAAAGTATTAGAGTGCAGGAAAATGTTTCTATCAGTAATCCAGGAGATTAAAAATCATGGAAAGTGTGGGTAGCAGGATGAACCAATATGGAATAGAGTTTCAGAACAAGAAGACAGGGATGCCCTTAAAGACCTACTCAGAGACACATTACAATAGTAAGAGACAATGAAAATTTGATCCAGTTGCAAAAAAGACTGATTGGAATAAGTGAAAAGTCATAAGGGATCACAAAAGGCATAAAAAAACCTGTTCACAGAAATGACAGAAAACTTCCTAAGTGGAAGAAGTAAACACACAGATAAATGAAGCATATCTAACACCAAAAACAGGAATAAAAAGGTCTTTATCCAAGCCTGATAAAAGCAATACATAACAAAGCAATGGCCAACGTCATACAATTTCTGTTTAATGTAGTTCTCAAAACATTACCCAGAGCAATTAGAAGAGAGAAAGAATAAAAAGAATATAGATAGGAAAGAAAGAGGTTAAATTATCATTTGATGATGACATGATTCTCTTCATAGAAGACCACCAAGAAACTCCTGCAAGTAATAACCAAATTCAGTAGGATAGCAGAATTAAAAGGCAGTACTCAAAATTCAATAGTATTTCTCTATGCAAAATAACTAACTCATCAAAAAGAAAATTGTGAAATAGCACTTTTTAAAACACCATCAAGAAAAATAAAATACGTTGAAATTGTCTAAACCAAGGAAGTGAAAGTCCTTTAGAATCAAAACTACTGTACTCTGAAAAAGGAGACAGAAGAGGATACCAGAAAATGGAAGTATATTCCATTCCTTTATAGGCAGAACTAATATAATCAAAGTGGACATAATTACAAAAATTTATTAGAGATTAATACAATTCCAATCAAAATACCAATAGCATTACTCACAGACCTAAATAAAACAATCCTAAAATTCACATTCAACCACAAATGACCTAGATAGCAAAACCAATTCTGAGCAACAAAGGCGAGGCAGGGGACATCATAGTCCTGGACTTCTAACTATATGTACAAAGCTATAGTGATTAAAAATACAAAAGAAAACAATAAGTATGGTATTGGCAAGAAAACAATAGACTTTGGAAACAATGGAGCAGAATAGAGGACGCAGAAACAACTCCAGGCTCAGTTATCTTCAGTTACCTTATCTTTGATAAAGTGGCCAAATCCTTTTGCTGGAGGAAAAAACAGCCTTTTTTATTTCACGGAAAAATGTAAAATAAAATCTCATAGCAAAGTAATAGAAGTAAAACAATAGTTAACACAATACATATTGTTATCTTTAAAGTAGTTACTCAGAGTATAAGATACAGGCATAAAAATTTCTCCAAATGATATTAGCACAAACCTTGCTTTTTCATAAAGTAAGAAAAACTAGTAGTATAATTATCTCACATTTGTTTCCATTTTCCTTCTTTCCTTTTGTCTTCCCCTGACCCTAGTTCCTCTTTGTTTTTGAGCATTTTCTTCCCATTTCACAATATCTATAGTACATTTTGGACCTTATTTACTCTTTCAGTTTCTCACACCAGGGAGACAATATGATGTTTACAAATGTGAGTCTGATTTATTTCACTTAGAAGGATTGTCTAAAGTTACATCCATTTACTTATAAAAGTCTCAAGTTTATCCGTTTTTATGATTGAGTACTACTCCATTTTATAAAAAGAGCACCTCTTTTTATCTATGCCTCAGTCGATAGGCATTTGGGTTGTTTCCAAGATTTAGCTGTTACCAATTGTGGTGCTATAAACATGGGCGCACGTATATCATGGTGGTATGATGTTTTTAATTCTTCTGGGAAGATACCCAGAAGGAGAATAACTGGGTCACACTGGTGCTCAGAAAACTGGCGATCTGCATGCCTGAGATTGAACATACAGACATAATCTCTCGCCATGCCTTAAACTAAAAACCAAAATGGATCAAAGATCTAAGTATTAAAACAGAAAAAATCTGCTGGAAGATAAAGTAAGTGAAATGCTTGTATACATATGTGTAGTCAAATATTATTAACAAAGCACACAAGAAATAATAAAAAAAATCAACGAATGGGATCACATCCAATTAAAAAGCTTCTACACATCAGAGGAAACCATCAATAGAGTGAAAGTACAACCTACAGAATGGAAAAAGATATTTTGCTAGCTATTCCTCAAATAGAGGACAAATATCTACTACATATAAAGAACTCCAAAAATTAGATCCCTCCCAAGTTTAAAGACCCAATCCAAAGCTGAGCATCTGAAAGGAATTGACATTTCTCAGATGGAAAAGTACAAATGGCCAATAAATACATAAACAGTTCAACATATTTGGCCATTAGAGAAATGCAAATGAAAATATCAGTAAGATTACATCTCAATCCAGAAAGAATGGCTATCATAAAGAAATCAACCAATACCAAATGCTTGTGAGGCTGTTGGAAGAAAGGAACCCTTCTACATTTTTGGTAGAAGGGCAAAAGGAAACAACCACTATGGAAATCAGTATGAAGAGTCCTCAAAAACTTAAAACCAAAAGTTCTTTTGACCTAGGTATTCTCCTATCTAGGTATTTTCCAAAAAGAGTTAACCTCATTGTATCTCAGTGATACATACATACCCATGATTATGGCAGCACAATTCATACTAACTAAATCTTGGCAACCACATATATGCCCCTTAACGAGTGAATGGATAAACAATGTGTAGTATTTATACACCAGAGAGTACTGCTCTATCATAAAGAAGGATATGCTTTAGACGTTTGTAGGTAAATGGATACACCTCAAGACCATAACTTTAAATGAAATAAAGCAGACACACAAGTTTAAATATTACATTGTTTATTTAAACGTAAAAACCACAGAGTTTAAATGAGCAAAGTAGAGGATAGGTATTAGGAAGTAAGAAGACCTTTCTCAAATAGAAAGCAGAACAAGAGTTGGGGGGGGTGCAAGGAAGGGAAAACAGACTATTTTTAAAAACAGAAGAGTTGAATGAAATACGAAAATAGAGCTTTTGTAAATGGGAAAGGAAGAGGGATTTGAGGGAGGGGAGAAAAGGGGATAAGAAGAATTAAGATGTGTTATGTACATGTACAAATTTCCCATGATGAATATGATCGCTACACACTACAAACATGTACTAATAGAAAAGATCATGTTTAAATTCAGACTTATATTTGTAGGTCTGGAGTAGGGCCTGAGACTCTGCATTTGTGATACCCAAGTGTTGCAAATATAATGGACCACACATTGAATGATTTACAGTGCGAATGAGTGTGAACTTCTAAGTACCAGGCCCTCCAGAAGATGGTAGCTATGAAAGACATAGTACTCATTACCATCTCCTGTGCACTTAGGAACTAAATATTATTTATGGGGGATGGTATAGTCTATAAACAGGAGCCAGTAATATAATATAGTGACATGGCAAGGTCACTGCTTGCTATATGAAAATTAATTCTGAAATTCTATGGACTATTTGAACTGACAACTGAAGGAATTATCTAGGGAGGGCTGCAGGCTAAGGTTATACAAATTGTTCCTTGTTCTTAATCTTTAATCCCATCTCTGAATATATGAGGCTTTTGGATGCCATTTTAAGTCTAACAAATAAGACTAAATTACATATTTGCATTTTAAGAGGACTGCAGATTCACATGAATAAATAATAGATACTCTATGTCTTTTATTGTATAATATCACAAGTATATTAACATTGATAGAATCATGATACAGAATATTTTTATCAACAAAAGAATCTCTCATATTTCTTTTGTTTGTTTGTTTTTTGAGACAGGATCTCGATATGCAGTTCAGGCTGGCCTTGAGCTCACTTTGTAGCCCAGGCTGGTCTCAAACTCACAATGATCCTCCTGCCTCAGCCTCCTGAGTGCTGGGATTACAGGCGTGCGCCTCCATGCCCAGATTTCATATTTCTATGTTAAGACCATACTCAGTTCTGGTATATGTCATCACTTCCTTCACCTCTGACATCTAGTAGTTTGTTTTCCATTTTAACACTTTATCATTTCAACAATGTTATGTAAATTTAAGCATGTAGCATATAGCTCTTTGGGTTTGGCTTTGGTCACTTAGCATAATTTACTTGTGATTTATCCAACTTGCCATGTGTACCAATAATTTATTACTTTCAAATAAATAGTAACCCAAATATTGAAGAACCAAATTGTTTATCCATTTATTGGAGTTGTTCACAGTTGTGAGCTATTATGAACACCGCTGCTGTATGAATTTATGTACTTGTTTTTCTGTGGATGCAAGCTCTTATTTCTTTTCTATAATGTATAATTTTGTGGAGGACAACTGCTGAAGTATATGTTAGTGACATGTTTAATTTTGTAAGGAAACTACTGAAGTGTTTCCAGTATGGCTGTATCATTTTACACTCTTTGCGCAATACAAAAATGATGCATTTTCTCCACTCATCAGCAACATTTCATGCTGTCACTTTATTTTAGTTATTCTGAAAAACGTGTAGTTTTATCCTGTGGCTTCTATCTAATAATAGAAATTGATAATGATAATGTTTATTTGCATGCACTGTCTGAATATACCCTTCAATGAAACACACATTCATACATTTTGTTTACCCTTTAGTTATATTTTGCCGTATCTTACTGTTGAATTTTGAGAATTTTTCTTATATTCTAGCTACTAGCCAATTGCCAGGCATGTGGTTTGCAAATATTTACTCTCATTTTATAACTTCACTTTTTATGCCCTTAACAGGACCTTTTGCAGAATTAAATGGTTATTTTTTGAAATACATTTCAATGAAATTTCCTTTTATCCATCATGCTTTTGATGACAATCCTAAGATTTATTATCCTGACACTAGATCCCAATATTTTTTCTCCACTGTCTTTTTTTAAATGTTTATCATATTACACTCTACACTAATGCCTATGATTGATTTTGTCTCACCACTGACACTGTGAGATTTAAGTTGAGGTTGGTGGTTTTGCCTTTGGGTATACAAATGCTCCACCACTATTTGTTGAAAAGGCTATCTTCCCACATTAAACTGCTTCTGAATATTTTTAAAAAGCAAATATATGCAGGTCTGTTCATGGGATATCTTTTCTGTTCTTTGTATCCCTGTGTAATTATGCTGCCATGATGATTGTGGCTTTACGGTAAGGTTTAATTTAGGTAGAGTGATATCTCCAACTTGATATTTTTAACAAAATATTTTAATTATTTGAAACCCAGCCTTTTTCTATAGTAAGCTTTGCTATGTTTAAAAGGCATTGCTAGAATTGTGATAAGAACTGCATTATGCCTGTAGATCAATTTATGAAAAATTGACATCTTTAGTATAATGAATTTTCCATTCCATAGATACTCTATGTCTATTACATTTTGAATGTTGGTATCTCTCTCCAAATTTATACATTGAATTTTAATTCCCAGCGTGAGAGTATCTGAAGTGCAGCCTTTGGGAGGTGATTAGGTCAAAAGAGTAAAGTCCTCACAAAAGAGATCAACAACCCCGTGAAAGAGACATAGGAAGATCTCCCCCACTTTCCACAGTGTGAGGACATACTGAATTGCTTTCCACTGTGTTTATATACCATAATTTTTTTGTCTTTTCTTCTCTTGATGCTTGATTCTACTTCTTCATGCTGATGAATAACAATGTTGTATTTTCTTTTTACTTTGTTGAGACTTGCATTTTAACACAATTTACAAATTTGTTTTACTTCAAAGTATTTATTATCCTACTCATTCTGATTTTGATTTTAATTTTAAACAAATTATTTTCAAAGAATATTCTTTACGGTATCAACTGTTTTAAAGGTATTGAGATTTGTTTTATAGCCTAGCATTTAACCTCTTTTTGTATATAATCTGTGAATAAGTGAAAATAATAGATATTTTCTTGTTTGATGTATCATTTTATAAATGTCAATTCGATCCTGCAGTTTGTCTGTATCATTGTTGACCCTTATATCTAGTTGTTCTATAAATAGCAGAGAGGTTTATGAAGACACCAGTACAAAATAACATTTGTCTTTATCTTCCTGGTCCTATCTGTTTTGCCCTGTTTATTTGATTCGTACAAACAAGGTAGCTACACCTATGGTAATGATTCTTTGATCATCCTACAGTGTTGCTTCTGTTTCCAGTAATTTGTTTCATCTGAAATCTACTTTATATGGCATAAATGTTCTTTAGAGGAATGAAGGCAATAGAAAATATTTGCCTAAGCTGTACATGGTGGCGCACACCTGTAATCCCAGCACTCCGGAGGCTGAGGCAGGAGGATCATTGTGAGTTCGAGACCAGCCTGGGCTACAAAGTGAGCTCAAGGCCAGCCTGACTGCATAGGCAGACCCTGCCTCAAAAAGACAAAAACAAAACAAAACAAAACAAAAAACCAGGAAAGAAAATATATACCTACTTATGCAAGGGAATTTACTAGGTAGGCTTAGAGGATCAGAGGCAGGAGAGTTCACAATAGCTGTCTGCCAGATCAGAGGTAGAAGAATCCACAATGATCTTCTGCGTGCTGGAGACCTGGAAGTTCCACTTGCTGCTTAGCTTGAGATGGAAGCTGCGGAACAAGAGAGATCAGAAATTGAAGGCCTGGAAGTTATATGGAGAGTCTCTGGTGTATGTTTGCTTTGGAAGGGTGAAAACACTGGAGACCGATGACCACAGGTGATGGTTGTAAATGATGCACCCGCTCAAGACTGGAGCTTTGGTAAACAAGTCTTTTCCATTCCATTTCTGTCATATCTCATCTACAAGACTATTGCTTGGCTCCACCCACAACTCGGTTGCATTTTCCCCTCTCAGTTTGGTAGCCTCCATGTCAGTCATCCACACGCATACCTACGACTGTGCTTTACCAATGTACTAGGGGTTTCTCCCTCCAGTCAAGTTAACATGTTGTAATTAATGGTGACAAGTGGTTTCTCATGAATCTCTTTTCGGTGTTTTCTAGTGCTTGCTCTAGATAGTACATTACATGTATACTGTACTCTATCACTGTCTACTGGTGTCATTGATTTACTTGAAGTGCAGAAACATTACCATCCTTTTCTCTTTCTATTTACAATTAATTTACCTTAAATATTTTCTGTACATGCATTAAGAACCACTTCACACACTGTCAAAAATTTTATTTTAACTGTTTAACGTGATTTGGGAAAACCAAATTAATTATATTTATTCATAGTTTTATTGGCTGTGTTATGATTTCCTTTCTGATGATTCATTCTTTTATTGTTTATCCTTTATTTAGATATGTTTCTTTAGCTGTTCTTTTAGAATAACTCTGTTAGTGACAAACTTTTTGTTTTCCTTTATCAGATTAAGGGGACTTTTTTTGTCCCTAAAAGTTATTTTTACTGGATATTGGATTTGAGGATGACAGTTCTATTACTTTACCACTTGAAAAATATTGTGCCATTTCCTTTTGGACTCCATGTTTTATTTGAGAAATCTACCATTAGTTTGTTTTTCCTCCATAGACTATGTATTATTTGGACTTATCATATTTGGGAATCTCTGGCTTTTTGAGTCTCTATTTTAATACTTTTACCCAATTTTAAAAGTTTTGCATCCAAGTACCTGATTCTTTCACGATGTTTGAAATCCAGTTTTCTTCTGTAACTTCTCTGCACCTCAAATTACCCACACATGAGTGTTAGATATTTTGTTGTAGTACCACAGATCTGAGGCTCTGTTTTAGTTTTCTACCTTCCAGTGTGTTCTCTTACCATTGATCTGACTGGGAGACCTTTTTACTATAATCGAACTCATTGATTCTTTACTCTATGCCAGCCATTCAATTTATAATCATTGACTTTTTTAAACTTGTACTTTATTTATTATATTTTCCAATATTCATCTTTTCCTTTGGGTTCTGTATAACTCCTATTTCTTCGTAAGACTCTTTTTTTTTCATTTAGTTTTTGTTTTGTTTTGCTCTGGTTTCGTTTTTGTGGTGCTTAGGAACAAAACCCAGGGCTTTGTGTATGCTAAAAACACACACTTTACCAGTAAGCTACATAGACCCATATTTTCTCCATTAATTTTAAGCTTGTTCATTACTCCTCAGTGACACACAGCCACGATGTCTGCTTTAATATCTTTTTGCCAATAACATGTCTATCATTTTAGTATCTTCATCTATGGATTGATCATCTTTTTCACTCCAGATTCACCTGTTTGTTGTTATAAGTAAGTGCTGAGAGACATTTGGAATGTATTAAGTTCGTTTTGCTACCATCTCCCTTGGTGCCTCTCTAGCAGGGGAAGGGAGGGTGACACTGCAGTCACTGAGTGCTTATTACCGCCCAGAGGGGTTGGAAGTCCTAGGTCTCTACTTAGCCTTCTCTGATACCATCTAATGGAGAAATTGAGGTGCTTTGTTATAACCTGCTGAAAACATATTCATGATTTGCCTCTAGGCTTTTGCTATCATGAGGAGTAGTCCGTTCAGTGTGTTCCATGGATCTAGGCTAAAAGAAGATCATTACTACCTATGAGTCTTTTGTCTTGCTGGGGTGCCTCTTTTATGGTTTTGTCCAGAGAAAATAGAGATTTTGTTGTTTGTTCTTTACTTCAGTCATTGGCATTTTCAGGTCATTGGCTTATTCGGCTCTACATTTGCAATATGAGGCAAAAATAGTATTCACATTTGTTGCTTGTTGGCTTTTGACATTTCTAGGTAGCTTCTTCTGTCAGTTTATCAGTTTTATTTATAAATACATATTTAAATATAAAAAGTATAGGATAGTGAGTTGCACTGGTTGCTTTTACTTGTACTTAATAATAGGAAAGTATTTCTTGCAAGTCAAAGTCACTATTATCTTATTTTACAGTTAAAAAAATAAAGACTCAAATAATGTAAATAAGTTCCACAAATCTCAGAGGAAAATAAGCAGTTTTGGCATTCCATCCTCTTAATATATTTTCGTCCAATTTTGTTACAAATGCAATAAATTGCTACACTGTTTTCTTGTTTTAGATTCTTAAATTTTATCATCAGTTTAAAAATTGAGAAACAGTATTTATCTTCACATTTTTTTCTGAGATTTCATGGGCTGCTCTTAAAAGCCCAATTAGCTGTGGTTGAGCATTATTGATTTAAGAAATTATGGCTTAAATGTCTTGAAAATTAATATAATTTGTCTTTTTGTAGTTCAATCAAGTGTCAGCCTGAAGGCTTGAATTTTAAACAGTTGTTTTCTCTTCATTTTTTAGTCATTCATTTTATGGTTGAATATTTTCATTTTCTAGAGTTTAAAATAGGGCTTATATAGGTTATACTATTATATGTAAATTATTATTTCATTAATACACTCTGCAGAAAACTTTACTTGGAACATGTTTTTCCTAATGGTTAGTTAATAATAGCACTTTTAAAACATGAATGACAAATCATTGTTTCTCTTTGTGGTATATGAAAGCAAATACATTGACTTCATTTTCCGAAGTAGTCCAATAAGGAAGCTTTGCTCTACTTCTTTTTCAAAAAATAGTGTGCATCCATTATTTTCTTTATCTTT
>PVLD010019762.1:0-35549 GCA_004027595.1 Dinomys branickii
TGATCTGGTCGCGAGCGCCGATATCTCACCAGTTATTGGAGTACCTGCA
Source organism: Dinomys branickii (assembly GCA_004027595.1). NCBI lineage: Eukaryota > Metazoa > Chordata > Mammalia > Rodentia > Dinomyidae > Dinomys > Dinomys branickii. The sequence continues at coordinate 50 of PVLD010019762.1, forward strand.
GGCATGAAGGTTCCAAGGTGCCAGTCTATCCTTTGGGGCTTTCTGCGCGGCTCGCCCGATGCGCACGAAACGTGAGACCGCTGGGCGTTGCCGCCGCCAGAGAGCCGATCTCTGTCGGGAGTCGCCGGAGAGCTGCGCTGGGTCGGGGGGCGGGAGGGATCGAGCTGTCTGTATTCTCGGGGCGCCAGGACCCAGCAAATCCCTCTCTCCGCTTCCGGCGGCGTTTGGGGCCCCCCGCGCGGCTCGCCCGACATGCGCGAAAAGTGGGATTGCCGGGCGTCTCCGCCCCTAACAAGCCGATCTCTGTCGGGAGTTGTCGGAGGGCTGCGCCGGCTCGGGAGGCGGGAGGGATCGAGGCGTCCGTGCTCTCAGGGCGCTAGGATCCAGCAAATCCCTCTCTCCGCTTCCGGCGGCGTTTGGGGCCCTCCGTGCGGCTCGCCCGACACGCGCGAAACGTGGGACCGCCGGGCGTCTCCGCCGCCAACCTTGCTACTTCTTGATACCATGTCTACTTTCTAGTGTCAGGCTTTCTCCCATGATTTGTATCTATTTGGAAAAAAATTTCTATCTTGTCATTCTTTCATTTTGATCAAAAGTATAAAGAATAAAATATTTTCCCACATTGTTGTAAAAAAATATCTTCGTAACCATATAGGAGGAGGTTGGACAGACAACACTGGGTACCAGTAAATTGAGACAATGAACAAGGGAACATGCAGAATGATTGGCCTCAGACAGTGGTTCTTGACCCCACACATACTGGCTCAAGGGGAACTCAGGGCTCTGGTCAAGATCTTGAAATGCAAAAATACTTTTATTCAGAATATCAGAGAACAAGCGGGATAGAAATACAAGTCAGCTGGGATCAGATGTAGAAATATTTTGGTGCTTGAAAGACAATAAAAACTTCAAAACGATAGGAGGAAAAGCTGAGCAGAAATAGAGTGAGAGACTAAAAGAAGCCACACCCTGTCCAATTCTCACCTACATGTTTTTATTCTGCATATGTGCAGCAGTGACTGTGTGTGTCATTTCTTCACTTGCAGCAAAGCTATTTGTGTTTCCTTTTTTCTTTGAAGATTGACTTGGGAGGATTGGGATATTTGAGTTCCTAATGGGATAAGTGACGCATGTGGAAGGAATTTCACATCACCAACAAGAATCAGAGAGAGACCTCTCTGACCTCACATGTGGTAATTAGCATGCATATGATAGAGACTTTTATTACTTATGTTTCCTTGGCGGTGCCAAGGTTGAGTGCTACACCTGTGTCTTTGGCCTGGGTGAACCATCTATGAATATAATGTGCTGGATGCTGGCCATGTGCATAGACAGGGCATGTGGGACCATGAAGGATGAATGCCTTGGTGCTAAAGATGCTCACGATCCCTTCCTTACACACAGCCTTGGGTCTCTGGCTTCTCTGAGTCTCCAGAAAGGGCAGAGCTATGCATCACGTTACTTCATACTCATTTTCGTGCCATACCTGACTGCAGCATGCATGGATGTTTGTCCCTGACATTTGGAGTTGAGCTCTTGAAGACTTGATTTGAATAGAAAGTGCTAGGCACTGAATTAATGAGTGGGTGCAAGTTTGAAAGTTATGACCATGGAAAGGAAAGGAACAGAACAAAGAGCTAAAGACTAGGCCAGTCCCAGCGTGGCTGCTGCATGATAGCTAGTGTGACTATGATTGGCTTTTTGAGCCCAGTCCTTAACCATAGGCAGCTCACTTGACTTAGATCCTTTAAGGATGTTAAAGTCTCCTCTACCTCCCATAGCTGGAGTGATATTTCTGCCCTTATCACAGTTGGTTTGTGTTTATTATTCCCCTCAGTTTTTCTAATCCTGCAATAAGATTGACTCACCTGCTGACCAGATAAGGCAATACATGGTTTACATAGAATATAAATGTGTTTGTGTTTAGAATTTAACGTCACTAACAAGAATCTGTTAAATGATTATATAGAATAATTTCAATCCTTTGTTATCACATAGTTTTATAATTACCTAGATTTTTATCTGTCTCACTTAGAGGGATCAGAATTCCCTGAAATTTTAAGCAAGGAATCTACTCCAGTTCGTTTCATGTGGTAGATAGTCAATTCCTTGCTGAAATTGGGTATTGGCTGAGCTGCAGTAAATCTGGCTCCTGAAAGACATGTTTGACTTAATGCCATATGAGAATTGTATTTCTAGAACTGTTGTCATATGTTTCAAGCATTTCCCTTTATGGTTCTTGCAGGAAATATTAGATATGTGTGTTGAAATGCAAGCATCCTGTGTCCTGTTTTATTGCTATGTGTATTAGGACATCAAGTTCTTCGTAACTTATGGGGAATCAGATGGAGGTCCGCAGTAGGCTTTTCTAACCAGAAGTGCGGAGTGAGCCCAGTAGCCTGTGGTAGGAGGCTGTCTGTTTCTGATCACATACATCCCTTCTAAGTCCAAATTGTGTGGGTGTACAGCGGATGCCTCAGCTTCAATAACATTTGAATGAGCATGTATCACTGCACACTTAATTATTTTGCAATTGTTGAGTAAAATCATCCTTAGAAAATAAACTGTCTGTAGAGCTAATTTTCCTATTTCCAAATTAAAAACATATATATTGCCTAGAGAATAACACACTTCATTAAACTGCCTATTTATTGACTTTCTCAAGAGATCTTTTTCTTAATTTTCCTGCAATATGGTATAACATTACCATACAGGACTTCATTATTTCTTGTTTTCCACACGCATTGCTCTGATAATTGGAAAAAGTAAAAAATGCAGCTGTTGAAATGAGTGACCTGTATATTTGGAAAGCTAATTTGTTTGACATAAACGTGAGAGTTTTCATCATGTGACTTAAAGCACATGGAATGAATGGTCAATTAAATTTTTTATTACTGAAAATTATTTCTCTAATTATATGCATGCCACATCTTTCTCTTTGTTTAGGTATTTTTTTTACTGTCACTTGTTCCTTTTTTCTTTGCCTCTCTCTCCAAAGTGCAACATTTTTTTTTTAACACATTGCATCTGCGAATGTGAATATTTCAGCTATGAGGGGTCATGAGTGTTCTGGAAACTGACAACAAATGAATCATAGCAGATACTATCCAGGGTGTCCCAGATCCACCGCGGACGACAGCCTTGTACTTTATAAGGTTTTCCTCCTTTGTCTTCATTACCGTGGTGCTTTTCAGACTCCTTCCTCCTCGTCTTCTTTTCCCTTTTCTCCTCTCCCCTTTCCTTACCTTCCGCTCGCAAATTCCATCACTTTGTCCATTTAAGAATGTATTAGCACATACTAACGTTTCTGAAGTTTTTCCGCTATTTCAGCATCTCAGGTATTAGACTGTTTTGTTTGGAGCATAACCTTTAGCACAATCCTGCCTACTTTTTATGAGGATAAAAAGCAGTTCTTAGGAGGGAGGGTCAGTACAGTTGAAGCATAACTTCAGCCTCTCTAGCTATGGGCAGGTCATGAATTACTGAGTACTCCGAGAAGACAACGTTTCTTTACTACAACATGAGTGCAAGGGCTGCAAGATCACCAGGGCCAATTCCAACAAGCTTCCTTTCTGTCTTTACTCTAAGTGTTGCTATTTAAAGGACAGGCTTCCCAGATTATGCATCGTTTGAAAGGCAGCTCTTTCCTGTTCCTCAGGCCAAACCTGAGCTGATCCTATTCTCTGCCTTTCTTTTTCCTAGACTCTCCACTCTGCCCTTGGGAACCCACAGGCCATCAGTAGCACCCTGCTCACATCCCGTGATCCTTGTCTCATAGTTCCTGTACACTACTGAGCGGGTAACGCAGTTTATACTGACATCATGACTTGCTCTGCAGGGAACTGAGCTTCCTCTGGTCTTCATGAGAACCTCAGGGCCTTATCCTTTGCTGCATCCAAATCTTCTTCTCCCCATTCTCCATCTTCTTCTTTTGAGACAGGGTCTCACGATGTAGTTCAGAGTAGCCTTGAACTTACTGTGTAGCCAATGTTGGCCTCAAACTCACAGTGATCCTCCTGCTTCAGCCTCATGAGCTCTGGGATTACAGGTGGGCACTGATAAGTCACAAGGCAGCTAGCCCCCCTCATGGGAAAACTTTAACTCTCAATATTTCTATCCTTTCCTTACCTGTTCCACTTCAGTTTCCCTTGGCCACAAAAGCCAAACCCACCCTCATCCATTTTGGCAGGACTCTGTTGAACAGCTCACCTTGCTCGGGGTGTTCTGGCCCAACCCACCCTGTTTGGACTGTTCTGACCCATGGACAACACCACCCCCACCCCCCCCACCACTCCCACCCCCACTGGGGCTATTCTAGCCTGCAGACACCCATCCTGAAAGAGTTTAAAAGCCCATGTGGTGCTCAGCTCGCCGCTGCTTTAGTCTGCCAGGCAGCCTGCTACCCCCCTGTGCCACTCCCCTGAATAAAGACTTCTCTCGCGTCAGAAGGTCCAGTCTGGTTCCGTGTGGGTTCTCAGTTTCTAGCATGCACCATGATGCCCAGCTGCCTTTACTTCTTAAGTCTTTATGTCTTCTATAGCTCACACCCTCATATTTTGCCATGCCCCTTCCACGTGGTGACAGTTACCCTTACCACATGTTCCTTTCCACTCATGAATGACTTTGACAACAGTGACTCTCTCTCTCTTTCTCTCTCCTACTTCTTTGCTGTGATGGTAAACTCTCAGTCTGTCTTTGCAGCAGCAAACAGAAACATGGAAACATCTCCTAGGATTTGGATGTAGATTTAGTTAACATCAACAGGCGCTGAAAGGGATTCAAGCATCAAATATCAGGCCCTGATCTTTGGTAGTTTGGGGCTTATATGGGATAAGCAAGCAAAGAGTACAGAAGCAGAGTATTTTACAGTTATTTATTGGTCCTTACAATATGCATCATAATGACCAGCCATTTCTAGGAGGCTGTAGTAACAGAAACTAACAGGAACTGAAGTGAACTGGAGGTTACCTGGGCAACTAACAGAAACTGAAGTATACTTCCTGGGGGCTGGGTTTTCTCCTGCATCCTGACTTTCTAAGAATCTCTTTCTTTTTTCTATCTTTTCCTGACTTCTTGACACATGAGTGTGGGTTTACACTAAACCTAGCATTACTAGCAACTGTACCATCTCTAACATTTCATTATCCTCCTGGGCTCCATGGTTGTGCCTGCTACCACCTGATTCTGGCGCTTTCACTTTGTTAGCTCTACTTTTTAAATATTTCTTACTTTGTTGACACTGCCATTCATAATTTCCTGGTTTTCACTGCCCTTTTCACTCAGCTCAGATCCCATGTTTTAGCACTATAGCCTTTCCCTTGTTAACTATCCTTATGTCTTTTGGTGCCTGCTCCACCTGGCCAGACTTTAGCCCTCTTATGTCCACTGGTGTGTGCATCCCGACCTGTACCAGAGCAGCAGATCCTTTGTGGGTGCAGTCACACAATGACACTGACCAGCCTGGGCTCAGAGACTGCAGATTGCAAAAGCACTGAACACTTAGACAAATCCGATTTCGGGCATCCAGTAGATTCACTTTCATCTCCCTCAGATGCCTATTTCTCATTATGGCTTCTCTTCTCCAGTCTCATTTCTTATTCCCTTCTGTCTCAGTGCATGTCCTGGCCTTATATTTCATGGAGAAAATAGATGAAATAAACAAAAAGTTATTGTTTCCTTACCACCTGCCTAAGTCTTTAGCCACGTACTCTGATTTTCCTCCTCAATTGCTCTTGGTTTGTGCCTCAGTTTTCTTTCCCTGGTTGCTCTTGTGTTTGCCAGCTCCATTTCTTTAGCACTTTTCCAAACACTGGAATATTCCAGAGTTTAAATTATCAGCTACCTGTTCTTTTCTAAACTAGAGACACTTTCCTTAGGAGATCCAGTTTACTCCCACGGCTTTAAATACCATCTGTGAACTGATAGCTCCCAACCTTATCTACATACCCAACCCTGTCCTGAGAATTATACGCATAATATAATTCTCTACTTACTCAATGCTTTTACTTGGGTGTCGCTAGCATAAGGTGACTTCTCTTAATTTTCTTAAAGCAAAACAGCCCACCTATATCTTTTCTCAATTCTTCCCCATATTGGTAAATTGTGTGATTATCCAATCAGTGCTTGTGCAGGTCTAAAATTATAGAAAAAGAATTTTACTGGTACTGTGGATTGAACCCAGGGAATGCTAAGTTTCTTCTATATATCTAGCTATCTATCTATTATTTATCTATCTATTAATTTGGGACAGTGTCTTGCTAAGTTGCTCACATGGGCTTCACACTTACAACCCTCCTGCTTCAGCTTCCAAATAGCTAGGATTAAAGGCATGTGCTACTGTATCAGGCAAGATATTATTTTTTTCCTACTTATTTGCTTATTATTATTTTTATCAGTGTATATTTTCTGCATAGTATTTCTTATATGAGAATTCCAAGTTCTCATATAAGGAAGCAGGGAGATAAACCTTCCTCAAATGAGAAGGGGATCAAAACTTACTCTTGAATGTTCTATTGTCCTCATTGTCCACAGCAAACACAGGCAAGTTGAGTTGCTCATGTTTCCAGATTTTATTCCACATCTGACTACTTCTCACTGCTACTGGCTCTATAAACCTAGACCAATTTGTCATCATGTTTTACTCAACGTATTTAGAAGTTCCAAAAGTTATTGATGGTGACTTTGGAAAACATTTATCTTGCCCTTTCCATGATAAAATGTCCTATATGTTTTTTTCCTGTAATACCAGTAGTAGCACATAGTAAGGTATCAGCAGAGTTTTACCTGATTAGTAATTCATTGGAATTTACTTTTCAGAATGGGGATTGAACTCCATGAAACACATTAAAAATTTATATTCCTGAGGGCCAAAAAATTAACCCATGCCTTGGTTACTTTTCTCTCATTACTGAGACAAAATACCTGATGGCCAAAATTAGGGAAGGAGAGGTTTATTTAGCTCAGAGTTTGTAGAGGTCTCAGTCCATAATCAGCTGACTCCAAAGAAGGGTGATGTGGCACCCTGGCACAACAGTTGAAGGTGGCAGAAGAAGACAGCAAAAGCGTGAAGAGCACAAAAGCGGGGAAGTAAGCCCCTTTCTTTCCCTTATATTGTAAACAGGCTACCCTCCTAAGGGTTTATGTAGCCCTCACACCATCTCCATGCCCTTCTCTTGCACATAATGAGGTTTACAAAGTGAGGACCCTTGTCCCCTGATGAGTCACTTCTTTAAACTTCTAAACTTCTCAAGTTGACACAATGTATCAACTATTACAGTATGCCCCTTGTCAACTTGGCAACCTGATACATTTCCTTAAACAGGTTTCCAGATACAAAGACATGCTTATTATCATTTCACAACTTGAACGTTATAACACAGGTTTAACAATCCTTAAGAACCAGTATTAAATCTATCAACATTATATTAAGTCTCTTAGGATTAACATTCTACCCCTGGTCCCCCAAAGGCTCATGCACATCCCTTTATTTAGTCCATCTCTAAGAGTTGCCAATGTCCTAACTGTTTCAGCATTGCTAAAAAGTCCAAGTCCCAAGTCTCCTCTGAGATGTAAGGCCAACTCTTAAATGTAACCCCCTGTACAAGTGAAAAGTTAAACACTTTCAACATTCAATGGCACAAGGTAAACACTTTCATTCCAAAAGTTACAGACAAATGATTGGAACCAAAACAAGTCCCAAATCCAGCGGGCCAAACATTAAGTCAAATAGTTCCATGTTCAGCATCTGAGGCACTCTGTGACAAATTGTGAGGTCCAAAATGGTTGTGTGGGTCCACCCATATGGCAATTCCTGTGGTTGTAGTTCCCACTTGTAGCTTTTCTCTTATGCTCATTGCTCCCTCCTTTCAGGTTTCCCTTTGATCCATGTTCCTGGCTTCTCCAAACTTCTGGGATCTCCATTGCCCCTTTGGCTTTGCCCATACAGCTTCACACATTGCCCTCTCAGGGGTACACTGCTTGGCTTGCTATGCCTTCTGAAATTGGAGAGTAAGCCTTCTTAGACCTACAGCTCTTGTATTCTGCATACACCTAAACCCAGCACCATGTAGATGATACCAAAGTCTGCTACCAGCCAGAGCAGTAGCCAGGATTTCCTCTCTCTTGGCTGTAGGGGTTGAGTATCTGGATTGCTACACACTCTGAATCCAATTCTGAGGAACAAATTTTCTATGTTGCCAGCATTCTAGAACATGGTGCTCTTTGTCTTTCCCCTTAAAGCAAAGTATTTCACTTTTTCAGTTTAGAGGGTGCAAAGGATAGAGACTTGCTGCTTTTTTGTGAGGCCCTCAGACCATTTTGCTGTTCTCCTTTTTCTTTTCCTTTTCAACAATCAAGATTTCCTCAGTTTTATTTTTGCAGTCCACAACTTTTATTGGAACTTCCCTTCTGGATCAATTCACAATGTTTTAACACATCCTGCTGGGCTCTTTGTACTTTTTAAAAATTTTATTTTAAGATAATTTAAAAAATAACAAAATAACAGTAACAGACAAAAACAAGAAAATGATACAAGGTTGCAAAACAAAATGATAGGAATTAACAGTGCTTGTTATATTACATATTGTTATCTTCAATGAAGTTGCTCAGATTACCAGATGTAAGAATTAAAAATTGATCAAACCATTAAAGAGAATAAAAAAAAGTTAGAAATGATGCAGAGCTTCACTAAACAAGAAGGTAGGATCTCAACAGTGCAATTGTTATATTGCATATTGTTACCTTCAAAGTAGTTGTTTGGATTACCAGATACAAGCATGAAAAATTGATAAAAAAACTGAAGCATTAACTGTTCCTTTCAATACACCATTAGATATCACTAGTACAATTATCCAAACTATCCATGTATACTTTTTTCTTCCTTTTTCCTTTCTTTTTCTCCTTTCCCTCATCCAAGTTGTTCCTTCCCTTTGAGCAATGTCTTTCCTTTTTACTATCTTGTGTGTACATACATATTTTTCCTTTCTTCCTCTTTTCCTTTCCCTCATCCCAGTTGTTCTTTCTTTTTGAGTAGTTTCTTTTCCTTTGATAATATCTATTCTACCTCTTGGGTTTTATTTACTCTTTCAGGTTCTTACCCTAGGGAGACAGTAAGATGTTTACACATGTGGGTCCAATGTATCTCACTATGAGTGTGGTCTCTAGTTTCATCCATTTACCTATAAAAGCCTCAAGTTTATCTTTTTTATAGCTGAGTAATACTCCATTATATAAAGATACCAGATCTTTTTCATACATTCTCAGTTAATGAGCATTTGGGTTATTTCCAAGATTTAGAAATTCTAATGACAAATTGTACTGCTATAAATATGGGTACATAGATTTTGCTGTGGTATGATGTTTTTACTTCTTCTGGGAAAATATCCAGAAAGGGAATAAATGGGCTAAATTTGACCTTTAATCTGAGTTTTCTGAGGAATCTCCACACTGATTTCCCCAGTGGTTTCACCAGTCTAGACTCCCATCAGCATTGGAGAAGGGTTCCTTTTTCCTCACAGACTCTCCCAGCATTTTCTTTTGGTTTTCTTAATGACAGCCATTCTTTCTGGGGTGAGATGCAATTTCAGTGTTTTGCAAAGTACATCAATCCAGGTTGGAAGCTATTTCCTTTCAGGATCTGAAATACTTCACTCCAAGTTCTTCTTCACTTGGTGCTTTGTGTTGAGAAATCTTCTGTGATTCTGATGAGCTTTACTTCATAGGTGTTCTGTTTCTTTTCTCTAACAGCTTTTAATGGTCTGTTCTTTTACTGTATTTCTGGAATCTGGTTATTATATGTCTGGGTATAGATGTATTTTGGTTCATTGGAGTTCTACATGCCTGACTTACTATATGTCAGATTACTTTTCCATGCTTGGGAAATTTTCCACTATTACTTCTGCAAATTGTCTTTTTATGTCATTTGTGCTGACTTCTGCTGTTTCATTGACAACTATTAATTTTTACATTGTTTTCCTTTGCATGGTCTTGCAGGTGTTGAATTGTATTTCCTGGTTCCTTGTTATTTTTAAGAGATCTTTCCCTTCATGATTGTTAGGTACAACGCTATCTTTAAGGTCTAGAAGTCTATCTTCAGCTTCATTCAAGTAGTTTTGCTAGTTTTTGATGGAATTTTTAACTTCCTGGATATCTGCTTGAATCTGTTTCATGCATTCTAATTCTTCCTATATTGTTCATGCAAGATTTCCATCATTTTTCTATGATCCTCTATTTTTAATTTTTGTCTTTTTTACATATTCTGGGCAATTCTTTCATTATTGTTGTCGTTTCTTATTTTACCTGAGGGATTATTTCTAATCTGATGTCTTCTATGGCTTGGTGGAGTTGTTCCTTTACTTCAGTTGCTATCATTTCAGAAATTTCAGGTGTGTGACTCCCAGGCTCTTCTGTGTTGATGTCTCCTGGACTTGTTCTGGGTGGTGTGGAGGTCTGGGGTTGCATTTTGCTCCTTTGTTTGTCATTTTTGAAGATCTGGTGATTCCTTGGAGCTCAGCCTCACTCCTACAAGGATGTGGGAGTGGTGTGGACTGAAGGTCCACAGTGGTCAGAATGACTCCTATAATGGTGTGGGGGGAGCATGGGATGCAGTTGCCAATGCTTCTGAAACTTTCTAGGGCTCAGCATAGCTCCCATGCCAGTAAGTGAGGGATCAGGGTAGCTTACTTAAGTTCCTGAAGCTGTGCAAGGCACAGCAGTGGGGTAGGGACTGAGAGTATGTTCACTGATGTTTCTGAAGCTGTCCAGGGCTCAGCTTGGTCCCTGCAAGGGTGTGGGTGTGCAGGGGCCTCTTGCTCTTGATTCACAACATATCTAGCTAAAAGCCTCCAACAGTAGCCATACTATAGCCTAAACATTTGAGAGCCTTGAAATTACTTTTTCCAGGTTAATTAGTCAACTGCCCTTAATCTTAATCTCAGGCAAAGTTTTTAGATGCAAACTAAATGCAAATTTTCTGCCAAACAAAGCATGCATTGGCTGGAATCCAATAGCCATTGCAGTCCTTTTTCTAGCAAAAACCTTCTGAGCCTCATATTCATCATTTTTCTGGTCTTCTGAGCTGTGATCAGAATCAGAACAGCCTAAGGCATTTCAGCTATGCTTGTTCAGGTGATGTCTCTGAACCTTTCCAAACTCTTCCTACAAGCTATTCCCAAAGGCTCTTGAACCACATGGTCAGGTATAGTCACAGCAATGACCTAACTCCTTGTACCAAATTTTATCTTGGTTAATTTTCTCTCGTTGCTGAGCCAAAATGCCCAATGCTCAAAATTAAGGAAAGGAAGATCTATTTAGCTGACTGTTTATAGAGATTTCAGTCCATAATTGGCTAGCTCCAAGGTGGGATGGCATGGCACAGGGACAACAGTTCAAAGTGGCCAAACAGAGTAAAAGCAACAAGAACACAGAAGGGTGTGGCGAAGCAATTCTCTTTCTCTGCCTTATATTGCAAGCAAGCTACCCTCCCCCAGGGTGCATGTAGTGCTCACACCATCTCTGAGCCTTTCTTTTGCACAGGATGAAGATTCTGGTCCCCTGCTAAGTCAGTTCATTAAACTTCTAAACTTCTTAAATTGACATAATGTAGCAACCACTGCAAACTGTCAAGTCTCAGAGCTTCAAATTATCAAAATATTGTTTATACTTACCTCTCAGTTATAAAATGTTTATCTGACATGACTCTAAAGAGACTGATTTTTAAAAAGATATACATTTGTACATGTGAATATATATATATATAATCTCTGTATACTTATATACACATGTGAAAATTTTTGTATATATAGGTATATATATGCTCATGCACAAGCCTATTACTTGACAAAAGTGAGGTCATGTTATCTACACAGTTTTGCAAATTTTTTTACCTTTTCTTATATTCGTTTTTATCTACTTGTCCTTCCCCCTCTACTACACAGTTCTCTCAATCCCAAGCTTAACCCAATTAAATTTATGTTTTTTGATTTTTGTAATTCTTGGAGATTTTTTCATGTTATTTTCTGCTGTTTTCATTTCACGATATTATATATATAATTATAAAAGAACATTTTATCACTGATTACAAAAGTGTTACCACATTATTCTTATTGGCATGCATTTTACTATTCAAAAGAATACTTTCGGTAATGTATCTTTAATAATTCTTTCATAAATTATAGGTTCTATTTTTTGCAATGAAAACCCATAGATTCCATTAAAATGTAGCTTTGGAAATTTTGTCCTATATGTGAGAAAAGAGGGCTAAAGAACTATATCATTGTTTTAAATGGGCCTTGGTCAGTAGTTCACCTGAGAACAGCTCTTGTTTCCTAATACAATTAGTCTTTTTTTTTTTTTTTTTTTTTTTTTTTTACAATTAGTCTTGACCCTCGGAAAATTGCAGAGCAAAGGTGGTTTAAGAGATTTTGGAATAAGATAGTCCTGGTTTTAACTCAGGCTCTGCAGCTTACTTGCATCTGTCAATTCATTTACTGTCTCTGAGGCAGCTCAAATTGTAGATAGAAGAAGACGTGGGTTCGTTTATAACAGGCAGTACAATTCTAAATTAAGAAGAACTTAAGTCTTTAAGTTCTTGTCAGCTAGAGACAAGAATTTTCATACCAACCCCATAAGATTTTGCTTTTGGTTTCGTTTTTTGACTCTTTGGAGATAAAATATAAAGAAAATTCCTCAGGTTGTAATGAATTTACAAATGTGAGTTGTTTCGACATTGTTTCCTCAGGTATAAATTGAAGGCTACATAACGCACATAGCTGAGTGATGATTCAACTCTGCACTACCCTGTACAGTAGCTACTAGACTGGGCTGGTTCAAACCTATATGCTGTAAATGTAAAGATACATCAGATTTTAAAGAAAAAAGTAAACTATCATGTTTGACACAGATCACATGTTCAAATAATTTAGGTATGTATCAAGTTAAAATATTAAAATTTATTTCAACCATTGATTAAAATGACATGTATAAGGAGCTAGCCAGCTGAAAGCTTGACATGACATGGGTGTGTTTTCTTTTTTTTTTTTTTTTTCTGGGACCGGGGATCGAACTCAGGGCCCTAGTGCTCAGCGGCAAGCACTTAGCCCACTGAGCTGTACCTCCAGCCCTCATGGGTGTGTTTTCACCAGGTGATCCTGATGCTTGCCTATGGCAAATATAAGCTATGATTTCCGGGTATACCGAATTCCCCACTACTCAGGACTCCTGATCCTGTGAAGTCCTATCCAGAATGAAACCAAGTTGACATATCTTAGGTATTTGTTGGAATACTGAGGATACTACAGAGCTAGCCATGTGCAGATGCTCTGCTGTGCTTTTCTGAATTAGGTTTGTGGACTAGGTTCCCCCATTGCTGACATTTCAGGGCTTAAGGGTGACTCTCACGTACTGTCTGGCTCATTCTTTGATCATCCTGCTTCGTCTTCAGTGCTGGTTCCTGTCCGACTTCACATCTCCACTTTCCTCTTTCTAATTCAACCTCCTTTGTGACAGTCTACCTTAAATCCTGCACTATCTGTGCTCCCCAGCCCCCTCCCCGCACACTGTGCAGTGCTGTCTGCCTGGTGCTCCCAGAGTGAACTCAGTGGTCTGATTCAGCACTTGAACTGTATCCAACTGTGAATACATTTATTCCCACAGAGGCTGGGCTCTGACAAAAAGCTTTTCATTTTACTTGTGAAACTTTTACTCGCCTGGTGATAGATTTCACAGCTATCAGAACAGTACTGAATAAGTTGTCCCTAAGGAATGGCATGTTGGTGGACTGAGACATCAAGGCATGGGGTGTAATTGTAAATTTGAGTAACTTGGAAGAAAAATCTGTAAGAATAAATGTATTCTGCTATGGTTTAAGTTTGGTTGTCCCTCAAAGACATGCTGCAGTTTAAGATTTCCAAATCTTATGTTAATTGTATTGAATACATACAAATTTAATCTATCTATGGTGGAGACTTTCGGGAGTAGGGTGATTGAGTTCTGGTCTATATAAGGAGAGTGTGGGAGACCATACAGATGCACATGTGCTCCTATCATAGTGTAGTGTTGCCAAGGGAGTCTCTTGCAAAAGCCAGTGTCATACTTCTAGCCTCCATCACTGTGCAGCAAGTCAACCTTTCTTCATCATATTGGAGCCTGCCTCAAGTACTTTGTGATAGTAATGAAAGACTGACTAATACACATGAAAAGTACCAATCTTGAGAGGCATTGTAGATATTCTAATTACATTGTCCAAGTTCAGTGGGTTACTTTATGAGCACACTCTGAAGGTCTTACTGTAAATTATGCATTTTTATATAAGTAAAACATGCATAGAATGTTTATGGATGTTGTACATCATGGGGGACAGGGTGATACAATCAGCCTCTCAAAATTGATGATGCACTGCAATTTAGTCTATCTCCTGGTATGAGAAAAATCAAAACACAATTAAGTTTAATTGAGTTAATTTTAGAGTCACAAGTGGTGTCCAGAAGATTAACTAAAATAAAAAATGGATAAAAGTGACTTAACCACATTATAAGAGAAAAATAGTAAAAGCGACTGACCCTGAACTGAACTGTTAATGAGATTTTAATTTCACGGAGATGTGACTTAGCCTCTGAATGCCTGCAGGGGTCTGAATTTAGGATGCAGCTATTTCCTAGTAAACCCACCATAAATAGAACAGACCGTAAGTTGCAAATGCGTTTAATACATGTAAACTATGTGGAACATCATGGGTTAGTAACACACGGAGGAATGCTTTAGTGGATCAAGCTAGGGGCTTTTGTTTTATATTCAAAAAATGTTTAAACATTTTAAATCATGCGTATGTACTTCATTTATAATGAACACCAGACAGTGTTACTAGTACTCCAGGTTGGGAAAGTTGGGGTATAAACCCACTTGCCTTGTTTCCACTGGGGATGTGACCCAGCAGAGTGTATCCTTGTCCTCAGACCCTCTTTTCTTTCTCCGCTTTCTGGCTACTAAAGGTTGAGCATCTTTCTTTTGCTGTGCTCTTCTGCCATACTGTTTCTGTCTTGCATCTAGCCAACCATGAACAGGAACTGTAAACCAAAATAGACTTCTTTAAGTTGGAAGTGTTGGATATTTTTTTCTCTGTGATGAAGAAGTAACTAATTCAATACTTATAAAGTTATGGACAATGCATAGCTGGTTTTTCCATGATTGGCACTTTAGAAGATCCACAATTACTAAATTCAGTAGAAAGGTGGTATTGAGCTGGTCATCGCACCAATTTACATTCCAACATATGACTAACATTCTTGAGGCCACTTCTGCCCAACCAACCAACAAACAGACAGCAAAACAAAGAAACATCCAAACAAATACAATTTTAGGGATGACTTCCCCCATCATAGGATCTTTTTGAGTAATCTTTACATTTCTATGTTCTGGAAATTCTGAGGTTTCACAGTATCTCTTCCAGTCCCGAATTGTGTTTTATTTTTGGTGGTGGTAAAAGTTTCAAGTCCATGGTTGAGTAAAATACGGTGTTTTGACCTTAAGAAATATGACTGATAGAGACATGTTGAACTGCTCAACATAAAATGAGAAGGACTTTCATTTAAAGCAGTCTCTGACAACCTAGCTGGTCAGGTCCTCTCTGGGCTTCTGTATTCTTCTGTCTTTGCGAAGAGTCCAAGATTCTAGAAAGCGCTACTACACAAGAAATGTTCTGACATTGTGGAAGATTAAAGATTGACTCAGGTTTGGGTTCAGACCCTCACTAGTGGTATGGCTTAGTGTCAACTACTTATTATGTAGATTTTAAATTTTCTCTTTTAAAAATGTCTGAAAGGCAGGAGGCATCACAATTCCTGACTTGAAATTACACTACAAAGCTACTGTGATAAAATCTGCATGGTACTGGCAAAATAGTAGACCTCAAGATCAATGAAATATATTAGAAGATGCAGACACAACTTCATACAAACTTAGCCACTTTATCTTTGAGAAGGGGGCCAAACAAGTTCATCAGAAGAAGATGGCCTCTTTAATAAATGGTGCTGGAAAAACTTGCTTTCCACATGCTGAAGACCAAAACTAGACCCATGTCTTTCACCATGCACTACACTAAAGTAAAAATGGATCAAAGATCTAAATATTAAAACAGAAACACTAAATCTATTGGAAAGAAAGTAGGTAAAAATCTTGAAGACGTACAGGTAGGCAGAGAGTTTATGAACAAAAACCAAACTGCATGGGAAATACTTCAAAGAATCAACAACTGGGATCACATCTTACTGAAAAGTTTTTACACATTAAAAGAAATCACCAATAGATTAAAAAGAAAACCCATGAATTGGGAAAAAGTTTTAGCCAACCATTCTCAGATAAAGTACTTCTATCTAAAACATGAGGAATTAAAAAAAATCAGGCCCCCAAATTCAAAGACCCAGTGCAAAAATGGGCATCTGAGTTGAGTACACACTTCTCAAATGAAGAAATACTAATGGAGAATAAATATATGAAAAAATATTCAACACCATTAGTCATTTGAGAAATGCAAATTAAAGCAACACTGAGATTCCATCTCACCCCAGAAAGAATGGCTATTCTCAAAAAATCAACCAATAACAAGTGCTGGAAAGGTTGTGGGGGAAAAAGGAACCTTACTCTAATGTTGATGGGAATGTAGATTGGTACAATCACTATGGCAATCAATTTGGAGATACCTCACAAAACTAGGATTAGAAGTCCCAATTAACCCAGCTATTCCCCTTCTGGGTATTTTCCCAGAAGAATTAAAAATGTCATACCACAGCTATATATGTGCATCCATGTTTATAGCAGCAAAATTTGTTATAACAAAATCTTGGAAACAACCTAAATGTGCTTCAACTGAAGAATGGATAAAAAGATGTGGTGTTTCCATACAATGGAATATTATTCAGCTATATAAAGAAGATAAACCTGAAGGTTTTGTAGTTCAGTGGATGCAAAAAGAGATTATATTCATATGTGAAATAAATTGGACCTACATGAGTAAACATCATATTGTCTCCCTGGTGTAGGAACCTGAAAGAGTAAGTAAAACTCAAAAGGTACAATCGATGATATGAAAGAGAAATAAATTGTTCAAAGGAAGAAACAACTGGAATGAGGAAAAGAAGAAAAGAGAAAGAAGAAAAGGCAAAAAGAAAAAAAATATATATATAAGGCAATATATATATATATATATATATATCTGGGATAACTGTACTGCTGATGTCTGATGGTATATTGAAAGGAACAGTTAATGCTTAAAATTGTTTATATTCTGACCAGTTTTGCATGCTTATATCTGGTAATCTGTGCAACTGATTTGAAGACAACAATATGCAATGGAACAACTACTGGTGAATTCCTACCATCTTGTCTAGTAAAACTATGTATTATCTCTAAAGTTTTATTTAATAATTATTTTTTAATTCTCTTTAATGGTTTGAATGATCTTCCATTCTTACATCTGATAATCTGAGCAACATAGCTGAAGATAACAATATGTAATATAACAACCACTGTTAATTCCTATCATTTTGTTTTGAAACCCTGTACCACTGTTAATGTTTTTGCTTTGTTTTGTTTATATCTGTGATATGGTATTGTTCTTGGGTTTTCTACTACTCCCTTTAAAATAAAAATAAAAAAGCATGGCATCATGAAAAGTGAAAAATAAACATTAGAAAAGTTAAAAAAATCTGGAATGATGGATAATTCTCAGAATCATTCAGAGCATTAAGTGAAATAATAATGAGACTTCTTTGGCATCTAGTAGATGTTTAACAAGTATTTGTATTTAGTTTTGTATTATATTTATTGTTGGAAGTTAATATAAAAATAGGACATATGACAATTCTCTTTCAAAATATACCCGGGTTAGTGTGAAGTAACTCTCACACGTTACTAGTTTGTATCCTTTAAGTTTTAAAAATACTATTTGCTTAATTACTTTTTTCATTTCTGAGACAAAATACTCAACATGCAAAGCTAAAGGAGGAAAGGTTTACTGGGCTCATAGTTTGTAGAGGTTTCAGTTCATAACTGGCTGTCTCTAAGGCAGGGTGGCTGGGCAGAAGGTCATCACAAAGGAAAAGCAGTTCACAGCAGGTGGAATGTGACAAAAACTGAAAGCAACCTCAGGAACTCTCATTCTGTCCTTTATATCCCATCCAGGCTACCTGCTTTCAGGGTGGGTAGCACTCACATCCGGGATGGGTCTGCAGATTTTCCACACTTAGGACTATACCAACCAATCAATACACTAATGCAGTAACCACACACCCTTAATCCCAGCGTCACACACCCTAGATCCAGCCACCTCTGAAAAAGCCCCAACTGTGACTGCATGAGGCTTGGTTGGGGACAACTAGATACAAGCCATACCACTGCTATTCCTAGGGCAGCTTTAATGAGTGCAATGTTTGAATAAAGGCTCTGCTTCTTCAAAACTGGATTCTTATAACTTCTGCTTTTCAGTTCCCTTCTCTGAACAAGACTAAACACAACAATGAAAGAAAAACAAAGCTGAATGCTCTTGTTCTTGGACATATTCCCTGTAAGTTCTCACAACAGGGTCTATTGTACTGCCTGCCCTCAGCTGAATATATCCCCCAGACTTCATGTCTTGGAGATACAAAGCTCAGTGCAACTGTGTCGGGAAGAAGAATTTGGGGGAAGCATTGAGGTTCTGAATGCCGTAATACAAGGGCCCAAAAGAGGCTCCGCACCCTTTTGGCCTTCACCCCCTCTGATATTAAATGTCATGTCCACTTGAATAAGAAATGCCTAGCTGACTGGTGTAGCACAGTTCTGGATGTGCGTGGATGATTGACTTACTGAGGAGGGAAGATCAACCTTGGGCGTGGGTGGTATCAGTTAACTGGCTTGTAGCCTGAATTGAATGAAAAGAGAAAGAAGAAGGAAGTCTCCTTTCCACTTCTTTGGAGGAGCTCCAGTCTTGAGCACTGGCCTGGAAAAAAAAATTTTTTTGTATTAGGAATCAAACTCACAACCTGTGCTTGCCGGGCAGGAGCTTGTGCCACTGAGCTATATCCTTGGCCCCTTGAGCATTGGGTTGGAATATCTGTCTCCAGGCTTCTAGCACAGACTCTTCAGCTTTCCAGTCTGGACCCTTTGGCTTCCTGATACAGACTTGCACAGGATTTTACAGTGAGCTCCAGGTCTTCCACTTCTGACTGGATCCCTCAGGTCCTTAGCACGCAGGTGGCCCTTTGGCATTCTCCAGACCTGAGCAGCTGTTCTTCAGGTGGCCATTGCATGCCTACTTTGTTTTTTTGGCCTTTTTTATTTTTTGTCTTTTGAGACAGGGTCTCGCTATGCAGTTCAGGCTGGCCTTTAACTCACTTTGTAGCCCAGGCTAGTCTCGAACTCGTAAGTGATCCTCCTGCCTCAGCCTCCTGAGTGCTGGGATTACAGGCATGCGCCACCACACCCAGCTGCATGCCTACTTTGTAAATCCCATATACAGTGCACATGTGTGTCTATTTTTAAATTAAATATGTTCTGTAATGAACCCTCACTGGTGTGAGTGCTACCCACCTGTGCCATGCAGAGACACAGCATGCAGTGTCTAGCTGGCTAGAGAGAGCAGCTTTCATGAGCTGCTGGACCTGCCAATCCCTCAGTTATGGACTTCCTGGACTCCATAACTGTGAAAAATAAATTTCCAGTGTTTAACACATCACCATAAAATAGCATTTCTGATTTAAAAGATGTAAGTAAATAGTTCAAGATAAACATGAGTGATCATGGCTCAGGAACATAAACTCAAGCTACCCTGAGTGATGTGTTCCACTGTAGAAAAATTTACAACTCTTACAGTCACAGAACAAAAGAACGCCATCAAAGGATCAAAATATACCAGTGGGATCATTAAGTAATCAGGCAGGGAAATGTCTTCTATGGGATTCAGGTACTATCTCATCAAGCCGAGGGAGCCTCTTCTATAGGACTGAGACGTCACCACCTTTATTATAGGTTTAGCTTTAGTGTGGCAGAGGCTAGAGTTCTTTCCAGTCATGTATTCCGAGAGTTTCATCTGTTAGGCAGAAGGTATTACAACAGATACAGAGGTTGAAAGCAAAAGGCTCTTGAATGAAAGAAGGACCAAGATAACTCTGGCTATTTTCAAAATATATTTATTAGTACATGTTGGCGGTTCCTAATGATCATATTCATGTTGAGGAATTGGTACATGTATAACACATCTCAGTTCTTTTTTCCCCTATCCCTCCACCCTCAATTTAAATTTTTTGCTTTTATCCATGGTAAAATTCATCTTTAATAAGTCTTTATCAAGTTAATTATAAAAACAGATTAACAGCCAAACTACAGGCCATAAAACATATAATACAATTATATTAAACCAAGGTATATTTGACCATGGTGGATTACGACCATTTTCTCTTTTTTTCCTCCTGTTTGTCTTTTATTTCACACTTTTTTTATATAAGAGAAACTGAGAGATAGTTAAACTTATGTGTCTGATCTGCTTCACTTAAAATTATGATCTCAGAGTGCATTTGTTTTCATATAAATTATTTGAATTTATCCTTTTTGTGATAGAGTAGTGCTTCATTGTGTATAAATACCATATTTTCTCATGATTAGCTCAGAATAAACTATTTTACTACATCTTTTAAATCAGAAGTGTTATTTTATGGTGACATTTATAAACAATAGAAATTTATTTCTCATAATTATCAAGTCCAGAAAGTCCATGATCATTCATCTGTGGATAGGCATATAGTCTGCTTCTATTATTTGGCTATCATGGATTCTACTGTGATGATTTTTCCAACTCTTTTGGGAAGATACCTCCAATGATTATAGCTGGGTTAATTGAAATTTCTATTTTCAGTGCTTTGGAGAATCTCCATACTGATTTCCACAGTGATTCTACCATTTTATACCCCCAGTAACAATGAAGAAGTGCTGCCTTCTCCCTGCAGCCTCTCTAGCATTTATTATTATTTGATTTCTTGAATATAACCATTCTTTCTGGGATAAGATGGAATCTCAGAGTTGTCTTAAGTTTCATTTCTCAAATTGCCATTGATGTTGAGCATTTTTTCTAGTATAGTATTTACTGGCCATTTTTACTTTTTCATCTGTGAAGTGTCTATTAATTTCAGATGCCTGTATTTTATTGGGTCTTTAAATTGCGGGCATCTAATTTTTTGAGCTCTTTATGTAAACTAACTGTTGGTCCTCTGTTTTGAGAGTAGCTGGGAAAATTTTTTCCAATTCACTCCGTTTGTAGCTTCCTTTCCTGTACAGAAGATTTTTACTTTGATGTGCTCCCATTTGTTAATTGTTAGTATTATTTCTTGTGCCACTGGGTTTTGTTCAGAAAGTCTTTGCCTATACCTATGTTGTAGCTTGTGTCTAGGTGTCCTCCCAAAACCTCATGTGCTCACGGATGGGGTTTTTCAGAGGCAGGTTGATGTAGGGTGGATGAGTGTGGATGAAAGGTGTGTGATGACTAACTTGGTTTAGCGTGGTTTTGTGGTAGATAAGGGAAGCCCCAACCTGGGTGTTGGAGGCACCAGTCAATAGGCTTGTAACCTGGATTGAATATTTACGAGGAGAGAGGGGAGACAGGCTTGCCTCTTACTCGCCATGCTGTGGACTGTTTCTCTTTTGCCATGTCCCTCTACACTGCTGCCCTTGGAGCCAGCTAACTATGGACTGAAACCTCTACAAATTGGGAGATAAAAGAAACCTCTTCTCCTTTAACTTGTGGGTGTTGGCTGTTTTTTTTTTTTTTTTTTTTTTTTTTTTTGCAGTACTGGGGATCGAACTCAGGACCCTGCACTTGCTAAGCAAGTGCTTACTCCACTGAGCTATATCCCCAGCCCCTGGGTGTTGGCTGTTTTGTCTCAGCAATGAGAAAAGTAACTAGGGCAGCCTATGTTTTCAAGAGTTCTGTTTTGTCTCCCAGCAAAGTGTTTCTGTTCCAGTATGGATCCATTTTGATTTTAGTTTAGTCATAGTCAGAGATATGGTTCAAACTAGGACCTAGAACCTAGAAAGCCAGTTTTCCCAGCACCAGTTAGTGAAGAGGTTATCTTTCCCCCAGTGAAAATGTTTGACCCCTTTGTCAAAGATAAGGTAGCTGAGTGTGCTTGGAGTTATTTCTGCATCTTCTATTCTGTTTCACTGTTACATAAGTCTGTTTTTTTGCCAATACTATGCTAGACTGGAGTTTTATAGTATTACTTGAAGTCTAGGATTGTGATAACCCCTGCCTTGCTCTCACTGCTCAGAATTGCTTTGTTATTCTAGGTCTCTTCTGCTTCCATATAAGATTTAGTATTTCTTTATATAGATCTATGAAGAATACTATTGGCATTTTCACTGAGATCGTATAAAAGTTTTTGTTCTGGCTATCCAAGAAGGAGGGGGTATCTTTCCATTTTCTGATGCCATCTTCCATCTTCTTTATCAGAGTACTGCAGTTTTCATTGCAGAAGTTTTTCACTTCCTAGGTTAGGTTAATACCTAACTATCACATTTTTCTTGATGCTATTGTGAAAGATATTTCTTTTCCCTAATTTCTCTCTTGATAAGTTTATTATTCGTGTATAGGAATCCATTTGAGTTTTGAGTGTTGAATTTGTATCTTGGTGCACTATTGAATTGGGTTATTAATTCTAGGAGTCTTTTGGTGGAGAGTTTTGGGTGTTACATGTAGAAGATTATGTCATCTACATGAGCAAATAATGATAATTTAACATCTTCCTTTCATATCCATATTTTTTTAAACTTTTTCTTTTGTCTAATTGCTCTGGCTATTGTTTTGAGAACTGCTTTAAACAGGAGTAGAGGTAGTGGACAACTTTTACTTGTTCCTGATTTTAGAGGGAAAGCTTTCAGCTTCTTTTCATTTACTGTGATGTTGGCCTTTGGTTTCTCATAAATGGTTTTTATCAGATAGAGTTAAGAAACTTCTATAGGTATTTTTTCAGGATTTTTATCATGAATGAATATTTGATTTTTTCAAATGCTTTTTCTGTATCTATTGAGATGATTATGTAATTTTTGTCCTTGCTTCTTTTTATATGATGTATTACATTTATGGATTTGTGTATGTTGAACCTTTTCTGTTACTGAGGATTTTTGCATTTATGTTCCCTAAAGAAATTTTCCTGTAGCTGTGCTTTTTGATTGGGTCCTTTTGTACTCTTGGAGTCAGGGCAGTGATTGCTTCCAGGAATGACTTTGGGAGTACTGCTCCCATTTTTATTTCATTAAAGAGTTTGAGGACGTTAGATCTTCTCTAAACTTCTTGTAGAATTCATCAGTGCACTCACTGGGACTTGAGCTTTTCTTAAGTGGAATCTTTTATTACTCCTTCAATTCATTGACTAATATTAGATTATTCAGGGTTTTTATATCTTCCTGGTTCAGCTTTCATATTTAATATATATCTAGAAATCTATATATTTTCCCCCAATTTTCCATTTTATCAGCATACAAGCTCTCAAAGTAGTTGCCAATCATCACCTGGATTTTGGCAGAACAAGTTCTTTAATTTTAAATTTCTAGTTGCATAGACTTAAGTCTTTTCTTATTTTGGTTAGATTGACTAAGCATTTGTCTATTTTGTTTATTTTTTTAAAGAACCAACTCTTCTACTAATTGATTTTTTCTATTATTTATTTAGCCTCAATTTCATTAATGTCGGTTTGATTTTTATAATCTTCCTTGTACTAGATTTGGATTTGGATTATTTTTGTTATTCTAAGACCTTGAAGTGTATCACAAGCTTATTAACTGAGCATACTTGCTTTTGTAGTGTAGAAATTACCCTTACAAACTTCCCTCCTAAGATTGCTTTCATTGTGTCCCATATGTTTGGGTATGTCATATTGGCATAATTATTTAATTGTAGAAACTGATTTTTTTCTTAATTTCATCTGTCATCCATTTGTTATTCAATAGGCTGTTATTTAATTTGCAAGTGTTTACACTGTTTCTTTTGCAGTTGATTTTTACTTTCATAGCAATATGATCTTTAAATCATTCTTTGTGTGCCAGCATCTGTCCACTTTTAGAAATTCCCATGTACTACTGAGAAGAATGTGATTTGTTCTTGTTGAGTAGAATGCTCTGTAGATATTTATTAGGTCCAGTTTTTAAAGGTCTGGTTCAACTCTGATATTTCTTTGTTGATTTTTTATCTAGGTAATCTGTCCATTTGTGACAATGGGGTATAGAGCCCCATTACAACTGTTTTGGTGTTTGTCAGATTTTTCATGTTTGTTAGAATGTTTTATGAAGTTGAGCATGCAGGTATTTGGTGCATATGTTTAGAACTATTTTTTCCTGTTGATTTGTTTCCTTAATCCATATGTAGTGACCTTTTTTGACTTGTCTGGCTAGTTTCATTTTAAAATCCACTTTGTCTGAAATTAGGATATCTGTGCCTGCCTTTTTCTGTGTTCCTGTTGCATGGAATATTATTTTCCATCCTTCGATTTTTAATGTCAGTTTCTTTTTTAATTAAATACATTTCTTGTATACTGCATATTATTGAGCTTTGTTTTTTGATTTTTTCTGCCAGTCTGTATCTTTTGATTAGGGAAGTGAGACCATTCACATTGAGAGTTATAACTCAAAGGTCTTGACTTATCCTGTTGCATTCTTTTCCATTTGCTGATTTCTGCTTTTTCCCTTTGGCTTAGCTGCTTATTTCACTGACCATATTCATTCTTTTGGGCTTATTGGCAATGTCAGCTTTTCTCAAATATTCCTCAGAAGTTTTTGGAGTGCTGATTTGGTGGTCATGAATGTCTTATGATGCTCTTTATCATGGAAGTAACTTGCTTCTCCATCAATTTTGAAAGATAATTTTTTCAGGGTGCATCAAACTGGATTGGAGATTGTTTTTCTTTTAAGTTTTGAAATACTTTCCTCCTTGTTCTGCTTGACTTAAGGGTTTGTGTTCAGAAGTCAGTTGTGAATCTGGTAGGATTTCTTTATAGGTGATTTGTTTTACTTCTACAACAGCTTTTTAACGTTCTGTTTTTATGTTGAATTTCTGGAATCTTGACCATTATATGCTTTGGCTAATGTTTTTCTGGTTATGGCTAATTGGGTTTCTATATGTTTCATTACCTGTATGTGAATTATTTTCCATGTTTGGGAAGTTTTCTGCTACTACTTCTGTAAACAGTTTTTTATGCCCTTTTTGCTATTTTCTGATTTTTCATTCCTTCCAATTAATCTTATATTATTCTTTTTGCATTGTTTAGCAGCTTTTGCACTGATTTCTAATGGCCCCTTGTTCTTTTAAAGAAAGTTTTCATTTTACAATCACTAACTGCAACCCTGTCTTCTGGATCTGATATTCCATCTTCATATTGATTACTTCTATTCTGTGTACTATCAGTAGATTTTTACATCTCCTAGATATCTGTTTGAATCTGTCTTATAGAATCCAGTTCTTTCCAATATTGGACATTCATTATTTCAATCACTTTCCTAAGCCTCTCTATTTTTAAGTCTGTATCTACTCTAGATTCACTAGCCTTGTCCTTCGTTGTGGTCATGATCTCTTTAATTATCTGTGTGATTATTTCTGTAGAGTCACATATCTACTTTATTACTTCTGATACTACCATTTCAGAAAGTTTAGCTCTTTTCTGAGAGCAAGGACCCAAATGCTATAAATCAGAAACATCTGAGATAGGATAGAAGAAATGAACCTAGGTCAGGAGACAGGGAAACTGAGATTTAAAAAATTGTATTTTAAAGAAAAACTGCAGCTCCAGAACACAAGCTTGGTTTATTTACTTTTTATTTTTCATTCTCCCAAAACAGAAAACCTGGGCAATGAGCTGCTAATGATCTGCCCATTTCCTTTTACTTGCAAATAGTCTTCTTTCACCCATGAAGGGGCCATTCTTTTGGCATTTCCCATAGGAACAGCTCATCTAGAGGGCCATCCTCTCCTCCCTCTAAGACTAAGACTAAGACTGAGACTAAGACTGGCTAAGACTAAGGAGACTAAGACTAAGGCTAAGATTGTTGAACTGCACAGATTTTCACCTTCCAGAAGACATAAAAAATCCCCAGCTCCCAACTGAATAGTGCCTCATTTCCTTGAGCACCTATGTCTTGAATGCATTCTATAGTAAATCTTTCTCATGCCTCTTTTTACTGACATGTCCTAAAAATTCTTTTCTCTGCAAAGGGAGTCAGCAAAGCTGTGTACTTATGTTAAAGGAATGGATTAAGTTCCTTATTTCAGCCTCACACCCAACCTATGGTGAGCCAACCACGTAGTTAAAAAAAAAGGCATCCTCTAGAAAGCCTAGCCAAATGGTATTTATTTATGTATTTATTTGTTTATTTTCCTTTCCTTTCATTGTCCCAACTTTCTCCCCATCCCTTTGCCTCTGAAGCACGATTTCCCAGTGGTTTGCTTTTCTCCCCACCCACTTCTCCCTCTCCTACTCTGAAGTTCATCTGTCGGAAAACTTTAACCCTTCAAGATCTTTTTTCTGTTGCTTATCAAAATGGAAGGGAGCTGGAGGGTAGAGGTGCCCAGTGCCCCCCACTACATAAGAAGGCAAGGGGAACACATAGCCTCTGCTTTTCTTTTATGTGATCTGTAGTTAAGTAAAATCTCCAGACTTCTAAGGCCCCTTAAGTTCCCTATTTGTGTTACAAGTCTCTAGGTAGAAAGATCCTTGGGGTAGATTTTTGAGTAGAGCCAAGCTGTTGTGTACAGCTTTTCCTGCTCCCTTGACCTGTTGTGAGAACAGACATGTTCCAGGCATGAGGATGCTTGAACCAGCCATGAAGAACTGAGCAGAGCTGCCAGCCCAGGTGGGTCTGACTCTGAGAAATGGGGCTGCGGCAGTGTGACTGCCCAGTTCAGGGCAGAACTGAGGGCTAGTAACAATTGGGGCAGGCTGCTTCCATGGCGTGACCCTACTTTAGGACAGGGTGCTCATGTTGCTGCTTCAGGCTGAGGAAGGGCATTGATCCTGACTAGCCAGGGACTGAAAAATCTCATCTTAACTGATCTATAAAAGACATAAGAATATCAAGTTCCATCTTTTAAAGAGCCATCATTTTTAATAGTCTGAAAAAGAGGGCAAGAACATATGAGACATTATCCCACAACAATAAATCATGTAATAGACAAGGATTCTGAGGCCCGGTATCATAGGCAGAAAAATGAGGGCTTCTCCCCACCAGGTTGTTCCAGAAAACAAGATGCCAGCCAGTCATTAAAGAATATTACTTGTGGCTAAAGAAAAATTTTTCCTATGGCCCTTTTGATGAAAAATCTCATTTACTGGTCACTGTTAGATGTTAGAGCTAGTTTCAAGCCTTAAAATTTTGTTGTGCCTTGTAGCTGTTCTGTAAAAACTTGAAATTTTATCCAATCATCTCCCTGTAAAGGAGATACCCACCATGGTGGACCAGATGCAGTAGAAGTGGGCAATTGTCCAGAAATACAGGATGTGTCTTTGTTAATGCTTTTGGCATCCTGCTGGGCCCAGTCTAGGAAAATATTTGTTCCCCTATTGAAGAATGATATGAAGGTTAGGAGAAAAATGAATAGTCTGACTTTGATTTTAACATGGTGTAACTGTGAGAGAATATATTCAGGCCAAATTAACTTATCTAATTTATCCTGAATCTGCCTCTTTATTTTTCCTGAAGAGTACTAAAATAAGTCCTCCAAAGGCTTACAGGAGTATTGATCATAGGTTTCTGTTTTCCTGACTTGTTTATTCTGTAGAATCTCAAAAGAACCAGGTTTAATCTTGACAAAGGAACCCAAAATATATGAACTTGTAAATTGATAGCTGTGGGTGTGCTTAAAAGAACTTAGTAGGGGCCCTTTCATTTAGGGAGGAGCTGATCTAAAGGTGACTCTTTTTTCCAAACTTTAAGTAACACACAATCCCTGGGTTGAATTTTAGGGATCTGAGTTTCAGAGTCTGGTGCTGGAAGGACTCTATGCATCTATGTCTGTCTGTCTGTCTGTCTGTCTGTCTATCTATCCATCAATCATCTATCTTCATCATCATCATACATATATCTTTGTTCATAAAGTTAATTTGTTTTATGATTTTGGAAAAGATGGACGCAGTTGTGTTTGTGTAAGAAAGATAACTTGCAGTCATGTTTCTTACCCAGTGCAGAGCTTGCAAACAGAAACAAAGTTCTGCTAAACATTTATGTTTGTGAGCCAAATTGCAAACCAAATACATATATTTTCTACTTATTTCTCTAAAGAACCCTAACCAGTTCACTTAATATTTGAAAAGTAATGCATAAATTGTGCTGAATATAGAATGAAGACACACTGATTTCTGTCTTTAAGGACCTTAAACTATAATGATCATTATCATTTAAGCCTGTCATATAATTTTATTGTTTAAATAGAAGTTTCAAGAAACATTTAGCTCTATAACTGGTAATTCTCCTAGGGAGCAATTCAGTATCAATTGCACATTTTAAAAGATTTCAGTAGCATGTGTTTCTTTTATAATGTTTAAATAAAAATTCGAACTCAGCTGTACTTAGCTTTCCAAGCATAACGGAGGGTGCCACATACACACCCCTTACTTTTCTAATGTAAATTTTACTTTAGTGTAGTATTAGCTGGCAGTACATCTCAGGACCTTTCCTTGAGGGATACAGGAAGAAATCTGTGTGTTTATTCACTTGGTACAATGAAAGGCAATGTGTGTACATGTGTGCAAAAGTGTGAAACACTTTTGTGTGGTTTAGACCCACATTATCCTCTGTGAAGTAGCTTTTGCATATGTTTACCTGAGCATCACAGAGTATGCAATATGCCCACACTACTCTAGGATTTGTTTTTTTAAAAAGGGTTTCTTTTGTTTTTTTCTGGTAGAAGTAGCTCAGTTCAGGACAGCAGCACATGAAAAACCAGATTTGCAAGTTTTAGAGGAGGTCAAAAGTGAATTATCAGACTACTCATGCACGGATGATAAAAGCGATCCATTATGGTAAAATATGTTTTCATAACAGAAAAGTGGTGTGGGTTGATGATGTTGGTGATGATGAGTTTGACATTGGCCAGGTGATCAACACGCAGGTGGATAGTAAAATAGAGCAAGAATCAACTGATACCAACTCAGGGAATGCAGACCTCCTTGATTCAGATGATGAAGAAATCACCAATATAGGTATATGCTTGACATGTAGAAATGTTGAAAAATGGTCACACAGCCAAATGTAAGACCCCAATGTTCAAAACAGGACTAAAAATATAATGAGGGTTTGGGCAGATGTGAAATGTATTGTACAGAACGTCAGCACTGCAATTCAATATTGGAAATTGTAACAGACATAATATTATAAGATGCTGTGAAATACATGAAGGCCATGATACATGTAAAACGTTCTGTGTGTACCAATAGTCATACTAAAAATGTATTTATTAAGACATCTCACTACCTGAACTGAAAGCTTGCATAGGTTTGCTGTACTTAGCAGGGAATTTTCATGATAATCACAGGAATGTAAAAGACTTATGGAAGAGTGATGGGTGAAAATATGGCATAAAAATGTTTGCCCTTGTCTTAGTTACTTTTCTTGTTGTTGAGACAAAATATCTGACACCCAAAGTAAAAGGGGGGAAATTTTATTTAGCTCACAGTTTGTGGAGGTTTCAGTACATAGTCAGTTGGTTTCTCTGCAGGGTTGCTTGGAAGAGGGGCAACCACTCATGGCAGTGGAAGACAGCAAAAGTAACAAGAGGGAGAAGGAGAACCCTCTTTCTTATACTGTATGCAGGGACCTGTCCTAGAGTAAGTGTAGTACTCACACCCTTTATCCTAGGCAGAACTGAAACAAACCAGTCAGTGGACTAATTTACTAATCACACACCCTTAATTCCAGCATCATACATTCTAGATTCAGACACATATGAAAAGCCCTATGACCCCATGAAGCTTTGGGGGGACATCTAGATGCAAACCAAAAAAAACCCTTCTAGATGTGACAACTTATTATGCTTTCAATTAGACAATTTATGCTGGAACTCTTTTTGTAGTGTTTTTGGTACTTTCATTGTAGTTCATAGAGAAATTTATTTCTATTGTTATCTTTTAGACTTTCTACATCAATAACCAGTTCATGTTGATCATTTTGATGCTTTTTTATAGACACTTAATAATATTGAATATTGATATTGCCATATTTTATTTTTGTGATTTTTCTTATTAAGCACTAATTGTTAAATATAATAAATCTCATCAGATTAAAATTAATAATTCATCAATAGAATATTCTAAAGAATAAACATGGGAGTGATACTGCATAATGACAAAAAGTGTGTTAGTCTCCAAGAGTTAATGAAGAGGCTTCTCCGGTGGGAATGCATCTGGAAGAAAAAAAAGTTAGATCCCTTCTCATACTATGTATTAAAGTAAATTCCAGATGTATTAAGATTCTAGAGTTTTAAAAATATATATATTACATATTGTATCATTTTGTCTTGAAACCCTATATCACGTTAAATGTTCTTGCTTTGGTTTGTTTATGCTTATGATACTGTTATGCTGCTATTGTTTGTTTGTTTGTTTCTCATTTACTACTGTCTTTAAAATAAAATTGAGAAAAAAGTATATATATTAAAGAAAACAGAAAACAGTACAAGAAATGAAAGGGCACAAAGCAAAAGGAAGATATCATTTATCATACATTTCAAATACTGATAAGACAATATCACCAATAAAGTCAAAGCACAGATGATAAGCTATGGGGGCTTTATTCAGAATATAAAATGATTCCTAGACCTTGGAGCTGGTGTAAGTGCTCTTCTGCCCTACAAAATTAGCACTTGCAGGTACAGTATTCAGAAAGGTTTTTTTTTTAATTTTAAAAAAATACAAGTACAAAAACATATTGACAAACAGACACCAATTAGCATAAAAAATAGTACAATCACAACTAATCTATAGACAAGGTGATATGATCTCAACAGTGGTTATTGCTTTATCCATTGATATCTTCGAAGTGTAAATATATAAGCCCATATATACAGACATGCAAATTTAGTCAGACAATTAATCCTCTCAACAACAGAAAAAACACAAAAACCAAAAATCCAAAGACAAAAAACAAAACAGGCAAACATCAACAACAGCAAAAACAACAACAACAACAACAAAAAAAACACCAATAGTTGCTGCTTTACATATTGATATCTTCGAAGTGTGTGTTCAGGATAACACATACAAACATACAAGATTGATCAAATAACCCGTCATCGATTATTGCTTAGCATTAAGTGATATAATACAATAGTAGAACCATGTTAGCCCTCCTGCATGTATACATATTCATATATACCTACATACATTTTTGTCTTTTTCTTTTCTACTTCAGAAAGTTTTTGACAGTTCCTTCCATTAGCTCAACTTGACAATTTCAACCTCTGCAAATGTGAAGCATATTAACTTTCTATTGGGGCAAAACACCAGTCAGGCTGGAACACATTTTTCCACATCATAATAGACAATTTGCTTCTTTATCTCTGATACCTACAACATATGTTCTG
The DNA here is from genome assembly GCA_004027595.1 of Dinomys branickii. Taxonomy (NCBI): domain Eukaryota; kingdom Metazoa; phylum Chordata; class Mammalia; order Rodentia; family Dinomyidae; genus Dinomys; species Dinomys branickii. Next base: position 31,629 of record PVLD010019762.1, read on the forward strand.
CAGCTAACATGACAGGTACATGCTAGAGAAGGGATTGCATGCTGACTGCAGCACGGCTTTGTGTAACATTCTCTGAAGATGTTTGGGGTTTGAGAACATGCCTTCCACGTTCTTTGATGAATCATGATGGGCAGTATTTGTAGGCCATAGTATCTTATCCTAGAGTTCAACATTTTGATACTTTGTGTTGTCTTTATTCAGAAGATATACAAGAGAAACTTGTATTTGAGTGATGTTTTCATGCCCATTACAGAACCACAGTTGATTTAATGATAAACATTTACAATATTAGCAAGATTTTCTATTCTACTGGAGAGATGAGTTAATGCCTACCTAAAATTATTTCCAGGAAAAGGTTTTTCTAGTGATAACTTTCTTCTTTTTTTTTTAGAAAAATATTCTTCCCAGGAAATTTAAAATCAAATAGAATCTCAAACTAATAATTAGCTTCTTTTAGAAAACTTCTAATGACTAATCTTATTCAATATTTTTAGATGGTCATCTTGTTTTCATTTTTTTGTTGAGAATTATGTAGTTTTAGTTTTAGTTTTTAATGTACGATCATGCAAATCACTTTGGAAGAAGAAAGGACACATTCCTAATTCTATATGCAACTGAGACTTAGAAATGCTAAGTGGGTAGATTAGGTTTATGCTAATTTATAAATTGAATCAGGGCTAGAGTCAATCTCTTGGCTATCAATGTAGAGCTCATCTCACATTATTTCTAACTTGCTTGCCAATTTTCCCCGAGATATTATTCTTTCAGAATCAGGCAAATTACAATTTCTGAGGTTTGCTGACAAATCTAAATTCCAAGTAGGTCTGTGGAAATTAACTAATTTTGAAAGGTAGTTTCTTTTAGTGGTTTAACGCCTTTTGAGGAGCATATGTCAGGGTTAGTTAAACATATATTTACATTTCCAATTACATTTTTACTATTTAGTAATGCTCTGACCTCATACTAATGTGTTGGTAGCTTTAAAAAACCATATATGATGTATGCTTATATGTGATGTAGAACGGCACAGTTTTCTCCCAAGTTAAGATGTGGGTTCTATTTTGCAAATATTACTACCCAGAAAAAAAGGAGTATGAAACTAGAGATATAAATTTCAGCTGTTTAGTTTACTACTTCTTCAACTTTGTCTCCTGCGTGACTCTCAGAGAATTGTTGAATCTGGTAGTGATTCTCCACACTGTTATAATACTGGTTTCCTGTGAAAGTATGGGCTCCTTTGTAATGGTGTGGCATGCGGAATGGTTACATTTCCCTTGAGGAACAGGACTGACCGAACCGATACAGCATGTGTGTTTGTGTATTTATTTATACAGGGGTTCACTAGGCAGGCAGGATCAGAGGCAGGAGAGCCCACTGGCTTTCTGTGTGCTGGGGAACTGGAGCATCTTGAAGCTTCTCAGTCAGTGAAACTGAAATCTGAAACACAAGAAGGATCAAGGATGTAACACAGGTCAGAACTCAAAGGCCTGGGAGCTCTCTGGACAGTCTGGGGTAAATTTGTGATAGCTAATGAAGAAACTCGAGTCCATTGCTAATGGGCGAGGCAGAAAAAGATGTTCCCACTCACGCAGACTTTCACGTGCCAATTTCCTGTTTTCCCTTCTACTCCATCCAGGCTACCGTCTATTGGTTGATGCTACCTGCTGTCATGGCGGGCCTTCCTGCCTCGCTTCCCTGTGTACACAACATTCACCTCTGAGACACCCACAGGCACACTCAGAACTGTGCTTTACTAACCTGATAGGCATTTACTAATCCAGCCACGGGGACACATCATGATATCACAATTAATGGTCACATTTACCATGTTATCTGTCCTGATATCTCAGTTTGAAAAGCTCTTCAGGGCCATACATTGTTTAAATTATTTGCCAAATTAAAAAAAAAAGAAGCATTTTAGTTCTGAGGTTGCACAAGAGAGTGGATGGGAGAAACTGCTCAGCCAGAGGTACTGAGCAGTTTCTCCCATCTACTCTCTTACTACAGATGGAGAGCATGAACAGGTCCAATTTTGTCTTTCCTGAGTCAAAAGGGAGTTTTCACCAATACACATTGCCAGTCATGGTGCAATAAACATTCTCAGAAAAGCAGGGGCCACATTTTTGGGAGGAGTCTTTTTCTCCAGATGGAGCCTCTTGAATTTAATAGAATCTATGTACAGAAGAACTGGGTGAATGTGATTTGGTGTGGTGAAACACTGCTTGATACACAGTGCATCGTTGCAACTACAATCAATGAATGTTTCTGGGATTCACGCTATTTGCTTACAGGAGACTGTACTTTAGGACTAAAGGTCATGACAGGTCACATGTTGAGGGTAAGGAAGTGGTTGTGAACCCATCTCCAAGCCCGGTACAAGACGCAGCCTGTTTCACAGATGCATATTAGATTATAATGGTCTGCTTCTAGAAAGACATTTCATTCTCCCTTCCCATTACGTGCAGCATTATCAGGACCTCTGACTTGGGGCTTAGTCATATGTACCTTCTTAGTGCTAATAGACACACTTCTAATCTTATGAGTTGTTCTATTGTCTGTAGCCTCTGAAGTTCATCATGGAAAAGCCTATTGAATACCTGGCTCCATTTAATATAAATAAATAGGCTGTTTTAGGACCTTTATCTTGTCCCCCCAAAAAACCGACCCAGCAAAGCTGCTTTTATTGTTATCAAGCATTTATCTAGGGTAGAATAAATTGTATATTTCTTTACAATTTTTGACCTCTGTTTGTTATGGAGACTGAGATGACTCATCTTCCCCCTCCAGCCTTGGTGCCCTCATTAGTAAAATTGAGATCAACATACAAAACTCCAGGGATGTTCTGAAGACTAAGAAAGACAATTTATATAAAAGCACCCATCAGACAACTATCCTTACATTCTCTCATCCAGATGATTTCTTACGGAGCTGCGTTGGTGGTAGCTGCTGTAGGAAATCCTGCATGCACAGCAACTGAGGCAGAGATGGACGTTGTTCTCATGGAGTGTAGGGCTGGTGGTGAATGGCAACAAAAAACTGTGATCACACTCGGTCTGTAGGTGCCCCACATGAGATTGTGACTTTGAATACTCAGCAACTTGACTGCTGGTTTATTTCCTATTTCTACCCGCTTATTAGGAGGCGATGTGTACTTCTGTCTTTCTACTCCATTGTTTCACTACACGTGTATTATCTTGGCTTTCATTACTGAGCTCCCAGTGTGATACCAAATCTCATGGTAGAACTTTCACAATATTAAATATATAAGTAAAGTAATGATACAAATGCATTTCATTCATTCACTTATCCACTTCTCAAATATTCAGAATGACTAGAATACGGAAGATCATTTCAATTTGTGTCATCAGGCAACAGAGACAAGTTAATGATAATTGGGTGATAATTGGGTGATGACTGTTCTCTGTTTCACTGGCTATTATTGCCTACAAATTGGATCATATGTTTGAGATGAAAGTTTTGGATCAATATGTCTGATTTGATAAAGCCACGGACAACTTGACACAGATTGATCATCTTTTTTTTTTAAAAAAAGAAAGTATTTTCCTTTAAAATATAGGTAGGTTTGGTCGGGCGTGGTGGCGCATGCCTGTAATCCCAGCAGTCAGGAGGCTGAGGCAGGAGGATCGCTGTGAATTTGAGGCTAGCCTGGGCTGTAAAGTGAGTTCAAGACCAGCCTGAACTGCATAGTGAAACTGTCTCAGAAATACATACACACTAAGCTATGAGATAACGAAATGAACAGGGAATGTGACCTCCCAGAACTGGACCATCGCTTCTTTGTCTATGGATTTATAAGAAAGGGGCATTCTTTTTACTCTTTGTCCCCATCCTTGCCCCAATTTCTAAAGTGCCAAACACTTCTTTGACTTGTTTATGTGCTCAGTGATATATTCTCTGTGC
>PVLD010019763.1:0-35454 GCA_004027595.1 Dinomys branickii
AGAATCTGTAGTATCTCGCTCCAAGCTCTTCTTGCTTTCATGGTTTCCGTTGAGAAATCTGCTGTGATTCTGATGGGCTTTCCTTTATAGGTGATCTGTTTCATTTCTCTGGCAGCTTTTAATATTGTGTTCTTTTGCTGGATATCTGGGATCTTGATTATTATATGCCTGTGTGTGTTTTTCTTTGGATTATGGATCAGTGGAGTTCTATATGCCTCGCTTAACTGAACTTCAGTATCTTTTACCTTGTTTGGGAAATTTTCTGCAATTATTTCATCAAATATTCCTTTTAAAGTTCTCAGACTTTGACTGAGAAATGAGAACATGAAAATAAGGAAGAAAGCCGGTTATGGCGGCACATGTCTGTAATCCCAGCATTTGGCAGGCTGAGGCAGGAGGATGCACAGTTTAGATGCCAGCCTGGGGCTACCTAGAGAGACCCCGTCTCAAAACACAAAACCAATGCCCCACCCCCCAAAAAAATGAAAATAAGAAAAAAAAACCAAATTGAACTTGTGATAGGAAAAATAACCTTTATTTAAACAAATTTAAAAAATGTTAAGATGCCAACTCAAGAGTTGTTACTAAAACATGGCAGTTAAGATCTTTTCTTTTACTGTGCTGGGGATTGAACCCAGTATGTCACGCATGCAAGGCAAGTACTCTGCAACTGAGTTACATTTCCCAGCCCAACCTCCCCTGCCACCCCAGTTAAGATTTCCCTAAAGCTTAAAAAAGACTGGAAAATAAATCTTTGGTCCGCTGGCTCTTTAATCCACACTTCCGCCTCAGTTTTTCTGACCTGTAGGGAGAAAGATGGAGGTAGTGTCATTTTTTTTTTTTGGTAACGGAAATTGAACTCATGACCTGGTGCTTGCCAGGCAGATGCTGTACCACTGAGTGATATCCCCAGCCCTAGGAGTGTCATTTTGATATGAGTGCTTCAGTGAAAGACCTAAGCTTGAGGTGTGTTTGCAGCATTTCAAACACAGTCCTAGATAGCCGTTCCTCCCAAGTTTGATTTGAGGCCATCAGGACTTCCCCTATATCTATTGTGAATGGAGGAGGGACTTGGAATAATATAATTTATTTAATTTTCTTAAGAAAAATTTGTCTATCAGTTTTTTTTTTCTTGCAGTAGTGGGAATTGAACCTATGGCCTTCACACTGACTTGTATGCCGAGGTCTTGGTAAGTCACTAAATTGCTCAGGCTGGGCTCAAATTTGTGATCCTCCTGCCTCAGCCTCTCAGAGTATGGAGATTATAGGTATGCACTACCATGCCCAGCTATGCTGGTTTCAAAAAAATTTTTTTAACCTTTTTTTTTTTTACCTTTTATTGTTTTTATGATGGTTAACAGCCACAGACTCTTTTTTTAGGTCTGTTGAGTCACTGTAGGAGAGATCATAACAGCAAAGTTAGTTGAGAACCAGAACTGGAGAATGTCTAGATGACCAATTACAGGAGGTTAAGTTATTTTATCAAACATACTTGATATTACTGAGTGTCAGAAAAGGAATCTTTTCCCCCTAATTTCTGTTTGTACGGCATAGTTACACCTTCTCCCTGTGTATGTGGTGGGTAATTCTGTGAACAGCTCTTAGAACTCTTTTTTTTTTTTGGTCTTTTTGAGACAGGGTCTCCATGTGCAGTTCAGGCTGGCCTTGAACTCATTTTGTAGCCTAGGCTGGTCTCAAACTTGCAACCATCCTCCTGCCTCAAAACAGCTCTTAGACCTCTTGAAACTTCTTTTTAGGCTTGTTTGGTTGGGGATCATGGCCTGGTTTTTTCCCTTTCATCTACTAAAGAATTGATCTTTTTTCTTTGAAAATCTTACACAGGATCAAAAACATGATATATACAAGCTCTTTATGGAAACACAGTCCAAAGTGGAGCCATGGAGAACTGGGAGGCACTCAGAGGGTGCTACCAGTGGTCTTTAGTAGTTGAAGCTTCAATACTATGACCTATACCTATGACCTAGTGCCCACCTCACTGTTAGGTCCCACTTCACCAGTATCCATTTCTCAACAATGACAATATAGCTTATCTTACCTTTCACAAACCAGGATTCTTGGAATAAAAGTGTTAAGAACGAAGGGAGAAGAGTGACTCACGTTATCTAGGGAGAAGGAAAGGAGAAATAGTGATACAATAGTAAGCATTTGTACAGCATGGCAGAGAAGACCAGCTGGCAGCAGATGGTGGAGGCTCCCTTCTGTCGTCATCCTGGGAAGTGGCTGTTTTGTTGGGGACGCTTTCTCATGTCTCTCATGTTTAGGCATGACAATGTGATTAGTTTTGCCAATGGAAAAGAAATGAAAGCATTCTGGGCTGAGGTGCCTTCTTCATTCTTTTGTGGCAGCTTTGAAAGCTAAATGGGGAAGGTGGCAGCCGGACAAAAAGGGCATTCGTCCTTGATTCACCATCACTCATCCAATGCTTGTACCGGGATTTACACAAGAAAACTGCTGTTGTCTTATTGCTGGGCACAGTGGCGCACACCTGTAATCTCAGCACTCAGGAGGCTGAGGCAGGAGGATCACTGGGAGTTGGAGGCCAGCCTAGGCTACATAGTGAGTTCAAGGTGAGCCTGAACTATGTAGTGAGACCTTGTCTAAAAAAAAAAAGCCACCATACTAACATGGTTTGGTGGTTATATATTACAGGAGCTAATGTTGCTCTAACATATGTGTCTTTATTTTGTGGTGATAGAATTGAACTCAGGGCTTCATGCATGCAAGGTGAGTGCTCTGAGCTACTCTCTGGCTTCTGTTTAGTGTTAAGACTGACTGTGAGGCAGTCTTTCATAGATGAAGATGTGTTTGAGAACTAATTTCGCTTAGGCCAGAGCAGATTGCTGAACCCAGATATGACTGAAAGCAGCGAGGTCTTCCTTATAACATGCTGCATTGTAGAGGCAGGATATTACTTGAGATAAGTGATGAATTCCAAACTTTCAAGTTCCAGATGTGGGTAATCAGAATCATTTTTTTCCCCCCAGTGCTGGGGATTAAACCCAGAGCCTTTGTACTCAGCTAGTTCTTCAGGCTTTTTTTTTTTTGTGGCAGTACCAGAGATCGAACTCAGAACCTTGTGCTTGCCAGGCAGGCACTTATTCCACTGAGCTATATCCCCAGCCCCCTCCCCAAGCTTTTTAATTTATTTATTTTTATTTTTATTTTGAGACAGGTTCTTGCTAAATCACTCAGGTGGGGCTTGAGCTTGTGATCCTCCTGCCTCAGCCTCCCAGCATATTAGGATCACAGGTGTGTGACAGTACTCTCAGCTCAAGGTCAGAATCTTTAACTGTTTTAAGTGAAATCAGATTTTAGCTAGGCTCCAGAGTCAGGTGAAATTCTTAGATTTACTAATGGATTATTTAGTGAATGATTTTGTGGGAAGAGTATCAAGATTTAATTTTCCATTAGCTATAAAGGGCATAGAAATCAGGCCGTCATTCATGGTGGTTATGCTCACCATTGTACCCTTGCTCACCTATATCCCAGACAATCGGGTCAGGAATCTGACTGGCAGCACAAGAAAGTTTTTCTTTTGTTTCCAAACTTGTAGAAATCAATTTGGGAAGATTAACTGGCTCTGAAATAAAAGTAAAGCAGTATTGAAAGAAGTAGACATTTCTTTTTGTATAATACTCCTCTGTTAAGGCTTCCTTAGTTATGAGATATGGCGGCACAGGAACAGCAGCGTTTAATGCTGCTTACCACCAAATGAAAAGTTTACCATCATGGCCGGGCATGGTGGTGCACACCTGTAATCCCAGCACTCGGGAGGCTGAGGCAGGAAAATCGTTGCGAGTTCGAGACCAGCCTGGGCTACAAAGTGAGCTCAAGGCCAGCTTGAACTGCATAGCAAGACCCTGTCTCAAAAAAAAAAAAAAAGAAAAAAGAAAAAAAGAAAAAAGAGAAAAAGAAAAGCTTACCATCATCGACAGCAGTTCTGTAGACACAATTAGCCTCATGCTCCTTGAGCCTTTTGATTGGAACCACATGACAAGCATTATATTTGCAGCTAGCCATCTTTTTAGCTATGTTTGGATTTTTCTAGAAAGAAAAAGCTCTAGTTAAATTTTGTTTGTGTTCCACCCTCAACTCATTTCTGTAAATACTTGAAGAAATGTCATATTTCAATGTTAAGAACTTCCAGGTGTTACATACAGTCAGAAGCTTCTGTTTTTAACATTAACGCTTTATATTTTGAGCTTATTTTTCCCCTCTAGGGATTTAGAGTTCTTATCAGAAAAACTAACCTTTTTGCATGACCCCAGGTGGTACTGTAGTCTGCTGGCTGGTATCCTGTGGCTTGGGATGTAAGGACATACTTTTAAGGCTTCTGGCTCCATGAGGCCTAAAAAGCAGGACCCACAGGTTGTTAAAAAAAAAAAAAAAAAAGACTGACATTTGAGATTAGGTAGTCTTGACATAGGCCTATTTTCTATTTCTGAAAGAAAAGTAGAATGATAGATATGTTATCTCAAGTTTTACCCGTGGAAGTTTTGAATTACTATAGCAATAGCCTAGCCAGTTAGACAATAGAGGAAATTTACTTCTCCCGTACCTTGAAAGACCAAAATTTAATAAGTGTGTGTGTGTGTGTGTGTGTGTGTGTGTATTTTTTTTGTCTTTTTGAGACAGGGCCTCCCTATGCAGTTCAGGCTGGCCTTGAGCTCACGCTGTAGCCCAGGCTGGTCTTGAACTCACAATGATCCTCTAGCCTCAGCCTCCTGAGTGCTGGGATTACAGGCATACACCACCACGGCCGGCTGTATATGTTTTAAATATTGTTTTAAATAGAGTATGTGGCTGTTATGTAGAGTATTAAACAGGGAGGAATCTTTGGAAAACTCACAGACCTGGAAGGAAAAAGAGTGCTTCACACTATAAACTTGAATGTTGGGGAAAGTAAGGCTGAGAGGGCAAGTCCCTTTACACTGCTCAGCACTGGTTCCTTCCCTCCCTTTCCCAGTTCTCTTAAATGAAGCTCTTCTGTAGGGAAAGATGCTAATTGTCATATAGGTCCACACAGCCACCTTTGGAAGAGAGTGAGCAGTAGAATGTTCACGCTCAGGTACTTTATAGTTACTTGGGAGCATCAGCCCGAAGTCTCTGAGGTTGTACATATTAATATACGGAGACTCATAGAAGTGAACTAAAAATACAACATCTCAAATCTGCTACATTTTCCCTGCCAATAGGAGGCCTACTTTTTCCTATGACTAGCTGTCTTTAGCAATCCTTGCAGACATTAATTTCAAGGACTTCCAAGTTTCTAGGCAACAACCACAGCAGAGATTTCTGCAAAGCCCGGATGTATAGTTTGATAGGGGCTGGGGTGGGGTGGGAGATCAAGGCAGACTGGCATAAATAGTAAGGATAGAAAAGTTCCCTGGAATATCCCATTTCAATTGCACTTTGTATCATGCCTAGGGCATAGACAAAGGGCAAAGAGATAGACTGTAAAATGTCAGATTTTCCTGAGGGCATTTTGGTGATTAAATCCAGGGCTTAGACTCACGTAGCTTTTAGGAGCACAAGCCAGGGTAGTTCTTTAAAGCTTTCATTGCATATCAATGATTATATTAGAGCTATGAACACATTATAAAATGAATTGGCTTTTTTGGAAAATAAAGGCCTCAATATAATCCAATATGGTATATAGTTATTCTCAGGTTCTTAAAGATAATGAAAAAGGTTCTATAATACTCAAATACAATTTTCAGACCATCCCAAATCCTTATTTTAGCCAATAGCCTAGAAAAGTATGAATTTTGACCAGAGTAACAAGGCCAGTCTTAAAGATGGTTTCAGAATAGGCAGTGACAATGGGTGACATTGGATTGTTTACCTAATTATTATGAAGACGATTATTATTTTGAGCTGGAGTCTTGCTGAACTGCCTAGGCTGCCCTTAAATTCACAACACTTCCTTGTCAACCTCCTGGGTAGCTGAGATTACAGGTGTGCACCATCACACCCACATTCACTTAATTATTGCTAGATGAATATCCCGCCTAGGGAGGCCAAGACTATGATGAAGGCCACGTGTTTTAACACAGGTCAGTTTTGGCAAGAGTATTGCAAGCTGGATGCCACCATTTTTACTGTCTTTTTAAGACAAGTTCTCGCTATGCAATGTAGGCTGGCTTTGAGCTCACTTGTAGCCCAGGCTGGTCTTGAAGTCCCAACAATCCTCCTGCCTCAGCCTGCTGAGTGCTGGCATTACAGGCGTGTGCCACCACGCCTGGTGCCATTTCCCATTTTAACATTCGAGACCTACCTGACCTTGACATCGTGTCTCTCAGGCTTCCCAAGGGAAGTGTGCCTGGAAGAGGAATATGATCCATCTGTCGGGCACACAAGGGGAACAGATGAGGTATCTGAAGGGAAAGAAAGCACAGTACCTTTCAGGCAATGATGGGAGTCAAAATGCTGTTCAAGCTTTCTGTTCCGTTCCTTTCCTCCCACCACAGCTTCTATAGTTTCCCAGAGATTTGGAAGATTGTAATGTCATGGCAAAGTCTTAGAACAGTGATTCTCAGTCTTGTTGTACACAAGGATCACTGAATAGTTTTAAAGTGACAGGTGCTTTGGTGTCACAGTGAAATGATTGGATCAGAATCTCAAGGGGGTAGTCAAGCTGAGTGTGGCTTTAAAGAAGCTCCACAGGGGATTCTGGTTTGCAGCTAGGTGGTTTTGCTCTAGGGTAATTAAATACCTTTAGGAGGGCTCCTCCGGTTCTCAGGGGGAACCGCTACAGAGTCTTTCCAAAAAAGTTTCTCTAAAGACTATCAGTTGGCATGATTAGTCCTATATTTAAACCTGGCCTTTTTTCTTTACAGGGTACCAAATAGAACTTCACAAAAAGGGACATAAAAAGCTCACTACATACTTAAAAATAAAAATTTTAGTTTGTTGTTGGCATTCCTAATCTAATGTACTAGGCCTTGAGCCAAGTGTTCACATTTGCCAAATCATTCTCGCTTCCACCCATGTGTGAGGGAGTCCCAACACAAACAGATAAGGCTACTAACTATACCGGCAGCCTAACGTCGCAAAGCTAGAATGAGTTTGACAGCATTATTAATATTGTTTGAGGCAATACACAGAAAGCACTGAAATACTTGGTATATAGCAAATAGGTTATCATTTTGCATGTGCTAATCTATCTAATACACAGAATGGCCCCCACGAAATAGGAGTTATTATTAATACCTCCATGTTACAGGTGGGGACCTTTGGTCAGCTCCTAAGTCATAGAGGGAGAATGTGAACTCAGACTACCTGGCTCCAGAACCTGGGCTCTTAGCTTCCAAGGCATAAGGCTCAACTGACTGTACTTAGCTCATGTTGGAGCCCAGTGCTGACTGATACCAAAGTGTAAACTCTCCCTGGATACCAAACACAGGAGAATAAGTATTTCCAGGCTGCAGTGATCCTTCACTTCAGCAGGCGCCGGACTACAATATGAAATGGGCAATGAGAGAGAAAATCTGATTTAGACGTGAAATATGTGATATAAACAAAGTGCTCTAAGAGTTCAGCAAGGGCTGAGCTTGGGAATATTTAGCTAGATCCTGAAGACTGTGTAGGACTTGTGTCAGTAAGACAGAAACGTACACTAAGGAAGGCAGAAAGGAGCACAGCTCATTCACAGACAGAGTACAGGGTCCCTACTAGGTTGGGAAGCCCCTACTAGGGGATCACAGAAAACCAGATTGGCTTGGGAAGCCCATATTAGGGGATCACAGAAAACCAGATTGGCTTGGGATGGAGACTCTTCAATGAAACGTTGGGGTAAGAATAAAAAATACAGTACAAAGAAACAAGAGGATGATACTAACCCTGACAAGGTTGGTGCCTCTCCGTTGCTCAGTGGCCTAAATGTTGAGCGCCTGCAAACGTCTCTTTATTCTCCTCCATCAAGGTAAAGACCAATAGAAATCACACAAGCCTGCTTAGTGGATCACAGGTTTCTTTGATAACAGCAGGTGATTCAGATCTTCAGGGCCAATATTATATCAGGGTCATAGCTTTTTAGGGACACAATCCAGAAAATAAACTGGAAGATAGATTCTCTTTTCCAAAAATCCAAAGTCTCCTTTAGGGATGTTTGAAATTTATACATGGACATCTCGGATTTCTTTAAAAATATACATTGTAGGAGGGCTGGGCGTGGTGGCGCATGCCTGTAATCCCAGCACCTGGGAGGCTGAGGCAGGAGGATCGTTATGAATTTGAGACCAGCCTGGGCTACAAAGTGAGCTCAAGGCCAGCCTGAACCACAAAGCGAGACCCTGTCTCAAAAAGACAAAAAACCCCAAACAAACAAACAATATTCTAGGGCCAGGGATATAGCTCAGTGGCACAAGTGCCTGCCTGGCAAGCACAAGGTCCTGAGTTTGATTACTGATACCAAAAAAAATTCTCTGGGGAGCACACACGTACCTTAAATAATGCTGATCAGTCCCAAGTGTCCTTCCCTATTTCCCTCGTCACCAGGACTTATTGGGACAGTACGAGAGTTCTTGATTTGGAGAAATGGGAGTAACTACAAAGCAAAGAAAAGGAATTGGGAAAGACACGGATACAAAGATGACTCTGTCTGACTTAGAATTTTCCTGGGGCCTTTTCTTGGTTTGTGTTGTGAAAGAAACTTAACATGAGTTGAAAGTTTTCTTGAGTTAAGGGTTAAGATTTGGCGCAAATGGCAAGAATATTTGAGTGTCAGATACTTAGTGGGAAGCTCACCAGTCCTCTAAGATTTCAGGGTCATTATTAATTTCCTCTTGTTAATCTTCATGATTTGGTTCTTTTTCATTTCCTCTTGTTAATCTTCATGATTTGGTTCTTTTTCATGGGACTTATATCACAATGTAATTGTAATAAATAAGCCAGTATATTTACTGAGTGGCAGCTGTATCTAAGAGGTGTTGCTTCTAAATCAGTGTTTTCATCATGTGTCTCCTGGAACATTTGTAACAAAACCTCTCATGGTACTTATAAAGGCAGATTGCTAGGCCCACCACAGAGCTACCTATCTGAATCTCAAAGGACAGGGATTGATCTCAGTTTTTAAGCACCTCAAGTACCATTATACTAGAGCAGTTGTTCTCAAACTTGAGGTACATTGGAATTATCTGGAGGGCTTGTTAATAGAGCATGGACCCACCCCAGAGATTTGGATTCAGTAGGTCTGGGATGGAGCCAGAGATATTTTTTTGGTGCTAGGAATCGAACTCATGACCTCACGCTTGCTAGACAGGGGCTGTGCTGCTGAGCTATATCCCTGGCCCTTTTTTTGGTCCTTTTGAGACAGGGTCTTGCTATGCAGATCAGGCTGGTCTTGAACTCACAACAATCCTCCTGCCTCAGCCTCCTAAGTTCTGGGATTACAGGTGTGAACCACCACTCCCGGTTTCATTATATTTTTAGGTAGATGTCTTATTTCTTTTAGTACCTCATATATGTATATTTTTTCAATTTACAGTATAATATTTGACATTGGATGGGGTAGATGGGATTTGATCTGGGTTCTAAATGACAATGAGGCCTAAGGTTCACCAGGCACAGGCTCATTCTTGATGGGGACATGGAAGAGGGAAAGTATAGTGATGTATGTAGGGGCTGGTGTCGCAGATAACTTGTTGGTCTGGTGTAGAACTCTGTCCAGGATACTTTTGGAGGGCAAAGGCCCAAAATATTGGTGCCACACTGTAAAGAGCCTTGAAAGCCGGTCCCTTTCCTCGCCACCCACCACCCAGTTCACAGCCTTACTAAAGGACCCAGAAAGAGGAAGTCTGCTCTGCTGAGTGTGCAAGAGGAAGCACAAGGAGGCCGAACGTGCCTGTGAGCCACTATGACTGCTTCACCCAGGAGCCAATTGCAGAGGCAACAGGAAGACTGGCGCACCAACCAGGCGGGGTTCCTCCACCCAGAGGGTGTCACCACCCAAGCTGAGAGTGTTTGGGGAGTCCAGACGTTGCTGTTCGGATGCTCTTCTCTCTCGGTGGCCATCATGTCTCTGACCTCAGCCTACCAGCATAAATTAGCAGAGAAGCTCACTATCCTCAATAATCGAGGTCAGGGAGTTCTCATCCGTATGTACAACATCAAGAAGGTAAGTAGGAACGGCAGGACCGGTACTAACCATCCCACTGCCTGTAAGGCAGGGGTGCTTGGGGCCGGCAGGTCCACAAGTTAGACTCCCTCCACTTTGCGGCCACTCCAACTGGCCTTCAGTTGCTCAGATTGTGTAGGCCAGACAGTTTGGGAGGCAGAGGGAGTCTCCTTTTTAGGGGCTCCCCTTTCTAGGTCTGATTCTCACTCTAGGGAGAGTGTTTGCTTTCTGCTGGGGCTGAGGGTTAGGGGTGAGGGTGGCAGGGAGAAGAATTTTGAGGGATTTGAACAAAGGTTTGAAATTTTGGCTCTTGTTTTTGTCTTTTTGAGACAGGGTCTCACTATGTACGCAGTTCAGGCTGGCCTTGAGCTCGCTTTGTAGCCCAGGCTGCCCTTGAACTTGCAATGATCCTCCTGCCTCAGCCTCCCGAGTGCTGGGGTTACAGGCGTGTGCCACCATACCTGCCTTGAAATTCTGGATTTTATATATTGCTGACCCCACCCCACCACCCCCGTGCTCTTTTTTTTTTTTTTTTTTTTGGCGGTACTGGGGATCGAACTCAGGACCCTGCGCTTGCTAGGCAAGCGCTTATTCCACTGAGCTATATCCCCAGCCCCCGTGCTCTTGAGGAGATCTAAAAATTGAGTCTCTGCAAAGACTTTTTCATGGAAGGAGTTTCCTTCAAGGAAAAAGATACTTAGATTTTTAAAAGGTAGGTGCCTCTTGAGGCACTTCATCTGAGGCAGCTTGTACTCTGTTTGTGTATGTTGTGTAGGATGGAAACTGCAAAACCAGGAGAAGCTGGGGACAAGAGGGGGGCCAGGGGCTGGGCAAGTCCATGGGAAATAAGGAGAGAAAGACAATTGTGGGATGTCCTGGAAGAGATGATAGGATGTGGGGGAGAGAGCTTTTGTGCATTTTGTAATAAATCACTGGGAACACCGTTTCTCTGTCCCCACGATTCCCATAAATGCGCTTTGGGATAGGATATTTATATAATGGACGATGTCCTACACAAAATCTAACTTCTGAGTAGCTGCTTGCTCACTGCTTCCGGCTTCAGTTGAGGGGCAGGGAAACTGCTTCCTCTTTGTGCTCAGGCCAAGCAGTGTCAAGCTTTATCCAGCAAGACAAGGTTCGCAGGTTGTTACTAGCTCTTATCTGGCTTACTGTCCTGGTGCTTGTTCGGACCTACTCTCATGCTGCTGTAGTGAATTCCCAGACTGTCTTTCTTAAAAGAGACTGAGAATGAATGATGCAGGGGGAAGTATGTTTCTGAGGGGCAGGAGAAAGGGTTGAAATATACGGTGATTTCTCTGTGCAGACTTGTTCAGACCCCAAAACCAAGCCGCCTTTCTTACTGGAAAAGTCCATGGAATCATCCATCAAGTACATCAACAAGAAATTTCCCATCATAGATGTCCGAAACAGCACGGTGAGAACTCAGTCCCTCTTCCCGCTTATCTCTGAAAGAACGCTCCGCTTGGGTGGCTCGCCTCCTCCGCTCTGACCCCTTCTCTTCTATCTCGGCAGGGAATGCAGCAACCTTTCAGTTTTCCTAGGCTCACTCCCTGGGTTTCAGGTTGGAACGGAGATGTAAGGCTTGAGAATTCTGAGATAAGGTGGGAGTCTGTCAGGAGGGCAAGCCGGAGTAAAGAATCGCCCCTTTCTCCGCTGCAGGATCCACGAGTGCACTGTGCTTGTGGAGGAAGATCGCTTACCAGGCCAGCAGCGGGAAAATATTTGATCGTTGTTCCTTTTTCCTGCTGTGTGTCCTCACCACTTGTCTTAGAATTACGCATCTCCTGGGATATCCCTGACTCCTGCCTTATTATGCGTTAGCCTTAGATGTCTCACCTATCTTACCAGTAGCATCCTCTAATTCTGCTTCTTTCTACTTTTATGTACACAGCAAGTCTCTTCAGCTGAAAGGGACCTTGAAATTTCCTCTCCTTTAGCCCTCTGTGTCTCGTCAGAACCCCCTGCAGCCATATTGCCTACAAAGAGACTCCCTCAATTTAAAGAGCATATCGGAGAGGTTGTAGCAGTCAGTTTATGTCAGTTCTCTAAGGATGTTTAGGTATTACCCTTGTTCTTGAGTTACTTTGATTAACTGTCTTCTTGGCATTTTTGTTTTGTCTTGTGCTTCTCTCAGCAACACTTAGGACCTGTACATCGAGAAAAAACAGAGATAATCAGGTTCCTCACTAACTACTACCAGTCGTTTGTGGACGTCATGGAATTTCGGGTGAGCTGTCTCTAGCCCAAGTTCCCAACATAGTGTGGACTCTCAGAGGTGATTCCTTAGGAGATATTCACTTATATGAGTGTCTTCATACAGATTCTTGAAAAGACAAGCGAGGTGTACCCAATGGAAAGATACCTAAGTTTTAATGAAGGCAAATGGCGGAACCGTGTATGATACATCATAAGTCTAACTTTGGTGCTGTAGATTGAGCTCAGGACCTTGCACGTGCTAGGCTCTGCCACTGAGCTACACCCCAGCCCACTTTGTTTTATTGTGAGACAAGCTCTCATGAAGTTGTTCAGCTTGTACTCAATTTGCAGTGCTCCTGCCTGAGTCTCTCAAGGAGGTGGGATTACAGGAATGTGCCAGTGTGCCTGGCTCACATTTTGATTTTTTTCTTTTTTTAAAATCAGTACATTTTAGCTACACATGACAATAACATTTGTCATAGAGAATTTATACCCATACATGGTATATCTTGCTTCATTTTTCCCCATTCTTCTCCCCTCCCTTCAACCCCTCCTTCTTTCTTTCTTGTTAGTTTTTTTTGAGACAGTGTCTTGCTATGGCATTCAGGCTGGCCTTAAACTCACTATGTAGCCGAGGTTGGCCTTGAACTCATGCGATCTTCCTGCCTCAGCCTCCTGAATGCTGGGATTACAGGAGCAAGCCACCACACCTGGATTTCCCCTCTTTAGTTACAAAAGCTTTCTTTTCTTTTCCTTGTTTTTTTTTTTTTAAGGAAATTAACAATAGTTGTTATGTTACATATTGTTATCTTCAGAGTAGTTCCTCAGATTTTTTCATTTTTTTCTTCTATTCTTTTTAGTTTCCTGTTCCTCTCTTCCTTTCCCCCTCCTCCCTCTCTTGTTCCCCTTCTCATTTGAACATTTTTTCCCCATTTTCCAATATCTATTATATATTTGTGTCCTTATTTACACTTTTAGTTTCTCATACCAGAGAAACAATGTAGTATTTAAGCATGTATGTCCAATTCATTTCACTTGAGAGTGTGGTCTTAAGGTTTAAGATTTAGCTAGAACCCTTATTTATTTATTTATTTATTTATGAGACAGGGTCTTGCTATGCAGTTCAGGCTGGTCTTGAACTCACTTTGTAGACCAGGCTGGTCTCACACTCCCAACGATCCTCCTGCCTCAGCCTCCTGAGTGCTGAGATTACAGGTGTGTGCCACCATGCCCAGATTAGCTAGAACATTTAGCTAGCAATGTTGCAAATTTATCTTTCTTTATGGCAGAGTAGTACTCCATTGTATGAAAAACCTCCACATGTTCTTCATTCATTCATCAGTTGATGGGCATTTGGGCTGTTTCCGGTATTTAGCTATTACAAACTGTGGTGCTATAAACATGGATGTGCATATATTGCTGACTGATGCTTTTATTTCTTTTGGGAGTGTACCAAGAAGGGGAATAGTTGGATCAAATGGAACCTCCAGTTTTAGTTTTTTGAGGAATCTTCACACTGATTTATGTAGTGATTGTATCAGTTTATACGCCCTCCAACAGTGGAGAAAGGTTCCTTTTTCCCCACAGCCCCACCAGCATTTGTTATTGGTTGTTTTCTTGATAATAGCCACTCTTTCTGGAGTGAGATGGAATATCAGCATTGTTTTTGTTTGTATCTTGAATTTTCATAAATATATTTTCATATATATATATATATATATTTGGTCTTTTTGGAGACAGGATCTTGCTATGCACTTCAGGCTGGCCTTGAGCTCACTTTGTAGCCCAGGCTGGCCTCTTAATGATCCTCCTGCTTCAGCCTCCCAAGTGCTGGGATGA
This sequence comes from Dinomys branickii, assembly GCA_004027595.1. Classification (NCBI taxonomy): domain Eukaryota; kingdom Metazoa; phylum Chordata; class Mammalia; order Rodentia; family Dinomyidae; genus Dinomys; species Dinomys branickii. Next base: position 14,195 of record PVLD010019763.1, read on the forward strand.
CGGGTGTGTGCCACCATGCCCAGCTCATATATTTCTTTGCTGTTTCTACTTCTTTGTTTGAGAAGTGTCTATTCATTTCAGATGTCCATTTTTGGATTGGGTTTTTTAATTTGGGGGGTCTGATTTCTAGGAAATTGGATGCACTCTTAAGTGAAATAAATTGGACACACGTGTAAATACCACATTGTTTCTCTGATGTGAGAAACTGAAAGTGTAAATAAGGACTTTAATGTGTAAGTATTGCAAAACAGGAAGAAAATGTTCAAATGGGGAGGGGAACAAAGGAGAGGGGAAGAGAAAGGAAAGAAGGGAAAAATAAAAAAAATGAGAAAAGGAGGAAGACATGCAAACAAAGTTTTTGTAAATGGGAAGGGACAGGGTTTAAGGAAGAGAGGGGAATGGGAAAAAACCTCAAGTTATATCAAGTACAGGTACAAATTCTCTATGATGAATGTGGTTGTTATGTATACTAAAATGTACCAATAAAATCTGATTAAAGGTTAATTTGTGTGTGGGGGGGTCTGATTTTTTTTGAGTTCTTTATATATTCCAGATAGTAGACCTTTGTCTGAGGAACAGCTGACAAATTTTTTTTCCCATACCACCTTGTCTCTTCCCTCTGCTGGTAGTTTCCCTTGCTGGGCAAAAGCTTTATGGTAAGATAAGATCCAAGTTGTTGACTGTAGTATTTCCTGTGTGATCAGAGTTTTGTTTACAAAGTCTTTGCCTTCATCAGTGTCTTCAAGGGTTCTACCTGTTCTATCTTCAGCAGATTTAGTGTTTCTGTGTTAATATTTAGATCTTTGATCCATTTTGATTTCAGTTTAGTGCATGGTGAAAGATGTTGGTTTAGTTTTGTCCTTTGCAGAGCCAGTTTTTCCAGCACCATTTATTCAGGAGGCTGCCTTTCTTCCAGTGAAGGTGTTTGGATACGGTAGCTAAGTGTGTCTGTAGTGGTTTCTGTATCTTGTGTTTTTCCATTGATCCCTGGATCTATTTTTTTTGCCAGAACCATTCTGTTTTTATCACGGTAGGTTTGTATATAATTTCAAGTCAGGGATTGTGATGTGCCCTGCCTTGCCTTTGTTGCCCAGAATGGCCTCTCTATTCTAGCTCTCTTCTGGTTCCAAATGAATTTTAGGATGTTTTCTCTAATTCTATGAGATAAGCTATTGGAATTTTGGTTGGGATTGCATTAAATCTGTATAGTGATTTTGGGAGTATGGTCATTTTTACTATATTGTTTCTTCCTTCCCAAAAACAAGGGTTATCTTCCTATTTTCTGAGAGCCTCTTCAATCTTCTTTTTCAGAGTACTGTAGTTTTCAGTGTAGAGGTCTTTTACTTCCTTTGCCAGATTGATTCCTAGATATTTCATTTTTTTTGAAGGTATTTTGAAAGATATTGTTTCTCTAATTTCTCTCAGTGAGTTTGTTATTTATGTATAGGAAGCCTATTGATTTTTGAGTGTTGACTTTGTATCCAGCTACGCCACTAAATTTGGTTATTAAATCTAGAAGTATTTGGTGGAGTTTTGGGGGTCTTCTATATAGAGTATTATGTCACCCACAAATAATTATAATATAACTTATTCCTTTTCTATCTTTAATCCTTTTATTTCTCTCTCTTGTCTAATTGCTCTGGCTAATGTTTCCAGAACCATATTGAATAGCAGTGGTGATAGAGGACATCCTTGTCTTGTTCCTGATTTTAGAGTGAAATTGTGCAATTTTTGTCCCTATAGTATAATGTTGGCTGGTGATTTGTCATAGATGGTTTTTATCAGATTGAGGTAAAGACCATCTATTCCAATTTTCTGTAGAGTTTTTTTTTTTAATCATGAATGGGTGTTGGCTTTTGTTAAATGCTTTTTCTGCATCTATTGAGATATTTGTATGGTTTTTGTCCTTGGCTCTGTTAATATAGTGTGCTACATTTAATGTTTTGTGTGTGTGGAATCATTCCTGTATCCCTGGGATAACTCCTACTTGGTCATGGTGTGTAATCTGCTTCATGATTTGGTATGTTCTATTTGCCAGTATCTTATTGAAGATTTTTTTGGTTATGTTCATTAGATTGGCCTGTAGTTGTCTTTTTGGTTGGGTTGTTCTCTGGTTTTGGTATCAGGGTAATACTTGCTTTCAGAATGAATATGAGAGTATTGATTCCCTTTCAATTTCATTAAAGAGTTTGAGAGGTAGTGGCATTAGGTCTTCTCTAAATTTCTCATAGAACTTAGCAATAAATCCATCAGGGCCTGGGCATCTTTATTGATAGGTTTTTAATTGCATATTCAATTTCATTGATTGATATAGAATTTTTTTTTTTTTTGTCTTATTGAGACAGGGTCTTGCTATGCAGTTCAGGCTGGTCTAGAGTTCACTTTGTACCCTAGGCTGGTCTTGAATTTGCAATAATCCTCCTGCCTCAGCCTCCTGAGTGCTAGGATTACAGGCATGCGCCACCACACTTGGCTATTTAGAATTTATATATCTTTTTGATTCAGCTTTGGTTATTCATATGTATCTAGGAATCTCTCCAGTTCTGTGTTTTCCACTTTTTGTTTGTTTGTTTGTTCTGGGAATTGAACTCAGGACCTTGCGCTTGCCAGGCAGGTGCTTATGCTGCTGAGCTATACCCCTCCAGACCTTGTGTTTTCCATCTTATTAGAATACTCATTCTCAGAGGAGGTATTGATGATCTTCTGAATTTCTGCAGAATGTGTTGTGATTTCATCCTTTTTATTCCCAATTGCATGTATTTGAGTCTTTCTTTTTTAAAATAAGGTTGGGCTAAATGTTTGTTGATTTTATTTAATTTTTGAAAGATTAACTTTTTGATTCATTGATTCTTTGTATTGTTTTCCTAGTCTCCATTGCATTAACTTCTGCTTTACTGCTTATGATTTCATCCCTTGTATGAGCTCTGGGCTTGACTTGCTCTTTTCTTTCTAGAAGTTTGAGATTCTTTATTTCAGGTCATTCTTTTTTTCTGATATGGGAATTTACTGCTATATATTTCCTTGTAGGACTGCTTTTATTATATTCCATAAGTTCTGGAATGTTGTATTGGCATTACTGTTTAGTTGTAGAAACTAATTTTTTCTTTAATCTGTGACCCTTTGTTTGTTTAGGAAGATATTATCTAATATTCATGTTTTTATGAAGTTTTTGTGTTTTCTTTTGGCATTGATTTCCAATCTGATGCTATGCATGGGATAATTTCAGTTCCTTTGCATTTACTTAAGCATGTTCTATGAGTTAGTATTTGGGCTATTTTGGAGAATGTCTCATGTGTAGCTGAGAAGAATGTTCTGGGATTGTGGGGTGGAACACTCTGTAGACATCTACTAACTCCATGTGTTCAAAAGCTTGGTTCAGTTTTGATATTTCTTTAGATTTTTTTTGGTACTGGGAATCAAATTCATGACCTTGCGCTTGCCAGGCAGGCGCTGTGCCACTGAACAGATTGTAGTCTGCCTTGGCCTCAGACTGTAGTCTCCATGATCTCTTTCTAGAACATTTTGGAGTGCTGATTTGGTGGTCATGAATTTCTTCAGATGTTCTTTGTCATGGAAGTACCTTATTTCTCCAGCAATTTTGAAAGATAGTTTTGTGGGGTACATCAATGTGGGTTGGAGGTTGTTTTCTTTTAGGACTTAAAATACTTTACTCCAAACTTTCCTTGACTTGAGGGTTTGTGTTGAGAGGTTTCCTGTGATTCTGATGAAGTTTTCTTTAGAGGTGAATTGTTTCTTTTCTCTAACAGTTTTTAAAGTTCTGTTCTTGTGTTGAATCTCTGGAATCTTGACTTTTATATGCTTTGGCGTAGAATTTTTTTGATCATAGCTAATTGGGGTTCTCTTTGCTTTACTTATCTGTATGTTAAATTATTTTTCCATGCTTGGGAAATTTTCTGTCATTACTTCTGTGAACAGGTTTTTAATGTCACTTGTGCTATAGCCTGCCTTTTCATTGACTCTGATCAATCTTATGTTATTCTTTTTTGCATCATCATCTAGCAGCTGTTGCCTTGATTTTTCATGGTCACTGGCTATTTTAAAGAAATCTTTCTTTTCATGATTGCTAACTTTAGTCTTGTCGTCTATATCTGATATTCTGTCCTCACACTGGCTCATTCTGGTGCATATACACTTAATGGAATGTTTAATCTCCTAGATATCTGTTTGAATCTGTTTCATGGATTCCATTTCTTTCCTATGTTGGGTGCTCATGGTTTCCATCATTTTCCTAAGCTTCTGTATTTTTTTAACCTGTATCTGCCCTTGAGTCACTAACCATGTCTTTCATTATTTTCATCAGCTCTGCAGTTATCTGTGAGATTATTTGTGATTTGTTTTTTTTTCCTAGAGCCTCATTTATCTGCTTTGTTTATTTCCACTGTTACCACTTCAGAGAGTACAAGTGGGTGGCTTTTGAATTGTTCCACCTCATTGCCCTCTGGGTTTGCCTTTGGTGAGCTGAAAGTCTGGGATTGCATCTTTCTTAAGTGTCTTCTCCTTTTCTTTCTTTTTTTTTTAAGTTTAATTCCTGAGTTGATGCTTGTAAATTGCTTAAGGTAGGTAGCTTTATTGCTAGGTTTTAGAACCTTTAGGAAATAACTACTTCTTAGAGGTGTCTTCCAGGTGTAGCTGGCTTTTGGATTTTGAATCTGTTGAAAGATCTGATCTCTTCAATTTGTTGAAGATGAGAAGTTGCTGCCTATATGGTTTAGCCCCTGGTTTGTTGTCGCTGGTCTGTAATAATGTTTATGACCCTTAAGCAGTCTCAATGAGGCATACAAGGAAGAACAACTATGTCACATTGGCTAAAGTAGTACACTGTGCAATAACAATAGCATCACATGCAGCCTAGAAAATGATAAACTATGGTGACTATTAATTTCCCGCTTTAATCACATGAAATAGATTTTTGGTTATATAACAAAATATAAAAGAAATCAGAAAAGTGTATACAGTACATATACCCTCAACATGGTGATTTTACTTTCAGTGGACAAAGTTTAAAAGAATTTAGGGGTAAAAATAGAGAAATAGAAGAAGAGAAAAAGATTAGAAGCAATGCTCAAGGACAAAGGAAGAATATGCAAACTTTGGGAAACTGATCAAGGAGGCATGAGGGAAAGAGAGAAGGAAGAAATAAAAACAAGAACAGAACAGAAACACAACAATAAAATAACTAGAGACAATGTTCATACTCACAAAAATAAGAACAAATAGTCAAGAAAAAAGACAACAAACCAAAAACCAAAAAAAGAAGAAAAAAAATGTCCATTTCAATGTCACTCGTAGAGGGAGTGGGCAGCCAGAGTGTAGATTTGTGTTAATCCCAGCAAGCCAGCTGTAGATTTATGGCATGGTAGTGGATAACCCCAGCAAGCCTGCACCTTTAGTGAAGTTCCACTGAAGTTCCAGCTCGTTTCTGGCTGTGAGGCTGGAACCTGGTTTATTTAGCCTGTAACACTCTGTGTGCCTCCTGCCAGTCAGAGCTCAGCTTTTTGACCTCCTGGTGACTGGAACTCAGGTCCACCTCACCCTGACACTGTGAGCTGCCAGATCGAGCCAGTTCACAGCTGCTCTGAGTTCTAAACTCAACTGGTCCCTCTCTGAGATGGCTACTGGCCAGTCACGCTCTCTGGGGAGAACATCTGAATTCAATTAAGTCACCAGTCGTTGAAGTCTTCTGTGTCCACTGCATTTCTCTGTGGAGGCCTCTCTGGGTGCCAGTAGTCACTATGTGTCTCCAGCTTTGAGCCACCACTCCTCTACAGTTTGTCAGGACTCAGGGCGTAAGCATACTTCCCACCTCCTGTGTTGAGCTCTCTTCGCTCTCTGCATGGGCTTCAGTTCTTGCTGCAGATCCTTGCTGGGTTCCAGGGACCCATTTCTCTCCTGCTTCTCTTCCTCGCATTGCTATATTCCAGCGTCTGGACACCAAATCTTGGAGAGGCTGTTTCTGTACTGTTCACCGCTCCACCATCCTCCTGGAAGTCTCTTTACATCTTGATTCTAAAAGACACATAAAGCTGGGTTTGGTGGAGCATGCCTGTAATCCCAGCACTTGGGAGGCTGAGGCGGGAGGATCATTGTGAGTTCAAGACCACCCTGGGCTACAAAGAGAGCTCAAGGCCAGCCTGAACTGCATAGTGAGACTGTTTCAAAAAGACCAAAAATAAATAAATAAATAAATAAATAAATAAAAGATACATAAGCTTATATCCATATAACGTTAGTACATAGCGAAAAATGTGGAATATTGTACATAAAAATGTTAAAAGTAACTTTTTTTTTGAGATTGCTGTCACCATGTTCCACAGGTTGGTCTTGAACTCCTGGGCTCCAGTGCTCCTTCCAAGTAGCTGGGACTAACCCAGGCATGTGCCACTACGCCTGCCTTGTTTTCTTCAAACTTTCATTGTTAGCCCTTTTAAAGCATGTAATTTAGTGGTATTAAACACAGGAATGTACAGCTACATAATGTACAGCTATCATTTCATGTTGTAAACATGAAACTCTTTGCACTTTAAACAAGTCCTTTTCCTTGTCCCTTGGTACACTGCCATTCTACTTCCTGTTCCTATCATTGTGGGTACTCTGAAGAGCTTCATACAAACAGTACTTTTTGTCTTTTTGTGACTGGCTTGTTTCCCTTATCAGAATGTCCTCAAGTTTCATCCATGTTATAGCAAAATGAAGACTTTCCTTCCTTTTTAAGGCCGAATAATCTTCCATTGTATGACTATGCTACTTTTGCTGACCTCATCATCTGTCAATGGTCTGGGTATCTTCTACATTTTAGCTGTGATAAATAATGCTGCTGTGGACATTGGGTGTTCACCTATCTCTGTATGACTTTGTGTTTTAATTCTTTTGAGAATATACTCAAGAAATGGAGCTGAGTGTGGTGGTGCACTCCTGTAATCCCAGCACTCAGGAGGCTGAGGCAGGAGGATCACTGTAAGTTAGAGACAAGCCTGGGTTACATTGTGAACTCAAGACAAGCCTGAACTATGCAGTGAGACCCTGTCTTAAAAAAAAGATGGGATTGATAATTCTGTTTTTAACTTTTTGAGGAACTGTTATAGTGATTATACCATCTTATATTCCGCCAACAGTGCACAAGGTACATAATTTCTTATATCCCTATATTCTTGCCAACTTTGTGTGTGTGCGTGCATGTGTGCACATATGTGCTGGGCCTAGGGCCTTACATGTGTTAGGCCAGAGCATTACCACTGACCACTGAGCAATACCTGCAGCCTTGTTGTAGACAGATTTGCATTTCCTTAATATTTAGTGATTTGAGCATATTTTCATGTTCTTATTAGCAAAAGGAACAAACAAACAAAAAATAAATTTTAGGGCTGGGACTATAGCTCAGCAGGACAAGTGCCTGCCTGGCAAGTGCAAGGTCCTGAGTTTGATTCCTGATACCAAAAAAAAATAAATAAAGCCAACAAACATGTTCTTATTGGCCAGTTTTTTTTTTTTTTTTTTTTTTTTGCAGTACTGGGGATCAAACTCAGGACCTTGCACTTGCCGGGCAGGCGCTTATGCCACTGAGCTGTATCCCCAGCCCTGGCCACTTGTATTTCTTTGGATAAATATGTATTTCAAGTCCTCTGCCTATTTTTTAATTGATTTTAAAAAATTTTATATGGTTTATATAGAAAACTCCTAAAATTCAAGATTTTTGCTTTATTTGACTTAAAGTTTTTTATTAGGCATCTTAATGATACAGAACGACATGATTCATTTTGGTATAAGCCCATCGAATATTTTGATTGCTTTCATTCCTATTAGCTACTTTTCGCGTTCCTCTCCATTCCCAGTGTAAAAATTTGAAAGTATTTCCCTGAACATTTTATTACAAACCTACTAAAAATTTCAAGAGTAGTAGAGGTTGATCTTTCCTAATCTGAAAATCCGAAATGGTCCAAAATCTGAACTCTTGAGCACTAACATGATATCACAAGTGGAAAATTCCATATCTGATCTCCTTTGACTGGTCGTCGTCAAAATTCAGGCACACTAAAAACATTGTATAAAGTTACCTTTTGGGCTGTCTCTATGGGGTATATATGAAAAAGATAAATTTCGTTTTTTTGACTTGGGTCCCATTTCTAACATATATGTACCTGCAAATATTCCCAAATCTGAACTCTGAAACACTTTTGGTTGCAAGCATTGTGGATAAGGGACATTCCATCTGTATAAAGGACGTTGTTCTAGTTTTCTCCTGAATTTCCTAATTGTTAGTATTTTGCCACATTTACTTATCACTTTTTTCCTTAGTTGCTGATGTCATGACTTTTCTCCCCAAAATATTTTAGCCTGCACCTGCTAAAGACAAAAACATTTTCTTACATAATAATAGTACAATTATACTGAGGAAATATCACACTGCTTCAATGTTATCAGTTAGTGCACGGCCCATTTTACATTGTTCCAGTCGTCTCAAGGATTGTATGTTGGATTTAGTTACTTCTTTTTAGTCTTTAATCTAGACTAAAGTGATAGACTCAGTGGTAGAGCACTTGCTTATCAAGCACAAGGCCCTGCGTTCAATCCCCAATGCCCACCCCCTGAAAAACAGCAAAACAGAAAACCCCCAAGCAAATGAATAATGTGCTTCAAAAGTCTTAACAATTAATGAAGTAATTGTACTTCTAGAAAAATGCCCATGTCTGTAATCAGCATTTGGGATGCTGAGGTAGGAGAATTTCTAGTTTGGTGCTAGCCTGGTCTACATAGTGAGACTTGTCTCCAAAAAGAATTTATTGTGCATCTTTGTAATGCAGAATAACATGATTCACTTTGGTTTAAGTACAATAAAACCTATGTTGTAAAATATCCCTGAAATGTACATTTACGTAGATAAATATGGATATATAAGAGGGTAGAATTTCTGATTGGTGAGATTATGGGTAGTTTCAAATCTAATTACAATTAAGCCTGTCCATGTGTTCTAATTTTTCTGCAGTAAACATATATTATCGATACATTTAACAAACAATGCGCATTTGAGGCCCCGGAAGAGTCCTAGTTTGTGCTGGTCCTATATAGCACTTCTCCCAATGGTATCAGAGTACGGACCAGACCGTGCCTGGGAGCCCCTTGCCTGCCCAGGGGAGCTTAACCCAGAGCACTTGTTCGCTCACACAATGAAGAGAGCAGTGGAAACACGGAGGACTGTAGGGCCTAAGGCAGGTCAGGTCAGCAGGCATTAATCTTGGAATTGCAAAGTAGTGGTTAGAAAGAGGGTAGGCAGTGGTAGAGGCAGTGGAAAGAATGACTCTTATTAGAAAAAGTTGGAACCCAGAAGAGATTTAGGACACGTGCTGGTTGCTGTGGTGGTAGAGTTCTGAGCCCAAAGTATTTGATATAGCTCATTCAGACCGGAAGGGAAGTGGGAACACTGGATTATGCTGTGCTGTAAAGCCTTACACTTATAAACATAAGGACCCTACATAACAATTCTTTGAATAAGTTTTCTTATCTATAAAAAGGGAGAAATAAGCCAGGAGTGGTGGCACATGCCTGAGCACTTGGGAGGCTGAGGCAAGAGAATCTCTGTGAATTCAAGGCCAGCCTGAACTACATAGTGAGACCCTGTCTTAAAAAAATAAAAAGGTGATGGTGGTGAGATTTACTATCTGTAGCATTTTTGAGAATTAAATGAAGTAATCATTAAAAACATCTAACTTCTGGATGTGGTAGCACATGCCTATAATCCCAGTACTTTGGAGGCTGAGGCAGGAGAATTGCTGAGTTTGAGACAAGCCTGGGTTACATAATGGGTTCAAGGCCAGGCTGAACCACGTAGTGAGACACTGTCTTAAAAACAAAAGCAAAACAAAGCAAAACAAAAAACCCCCAATAAATATCTGGCTTCTTTTAGGTAACGTTTATTAGACAATTACTTATGTTGTATTCATCCGTGATTACTTTTGCTGAGAACTGTTCCATTCTATTAATACAATTTGTTTATCTCCTCACCTGTTGATGGAGATTTGGGTTGTTTCCAGTTTTTGGCCATTATGAATAAGCTGCTAGAAACATTCAAGTACAAATGTTTGTGGAGACATAGTTTTCACTTAGAAATTGAACTGCTGAATCATGTGATAAGAGTATGCTTAACTTTTTTGTTTTTTCTCTCCTTAGATTATCATAATTGTACATGTTTATGGGATACAGTGTGATCATTTGATACATGCATACAGTTTGTAGTGATCAAATTAGGATAATCAATGTTTCCATCATTTCTTTGTGCTGGGAACATTTGAATTCTTCTCGTCTAGTTCTTTATAAAAGAGTATGTTTACTTTGAGAAGAAATTGCCAAACTTTTTCCAAAATTGTTCCATTTCACTTTGCAAGGAATGGGGCATGGGGATGGTAAGATCCAAGAGAGTGTGCATAGTAGTGACCTGTGCCTGTGGACACATAGGCATTTGGGAGGGTAACTTGACAGGGATTACTGATAACTAAGAGGGGAGAAATTTTCTTCTTTTTAACAGTGCCTCCCTAAGGGAGTGGGCCCTGCCCTTCAAATTTTAGTAGTAGCTGGGCATCGTGGTGCTTGCCTATAATCCCAGAACTCGGGAGACTGAGGCAGGAGGATCATTGTGAGTTCAGGCCCAGCCTGGGCTACAAAGTGAGCTCAAGGCCAGCCTGAACTGCATAGCAAGACCCAGTATCAAAAAAAAAAAAAAACAAAAAAAATTCTAGTAGTATATGTCACTTTCTTTTTATTGTTCATTTATGCTCATCTGAAATTCCATTCCCAGGATCATGTATATGAACTTCTCAACACCATTGATGCCTGCCAGTGCCATTTTGATATCGTAAGATCCTTTGCAATTTTCTTCTGACGTAGAATACAATTAAGAAAAGGCCAGGTCTAGGTTGGGGTAGTGTGGTGCTGGATGGGACTAGAAGAACGGCCATTTCCTTGGTTCCTTCTCAGAACCATCATTCTTTTGTAGAGTTATAATGAAATTATAATGTACTTCCATGGCCAGGTGTGGTAGCACACACCTGTAATCCCAGCACTTGGGAGGCTGAAGCAGGAGGATCCTTGCAAGTTCGAGACCAGCCTAGGCTACAAAGTGAGCTCAAGGCCAGCCTGAACTGCATAGTGAGATCCTGTCTCAAAAAGACAAGAAAACAAACCACCAACAACAAAATAATATACTTACATGTGAAATAGATAAGCAGTGCAATTTAATGAATATAAAAATTAAAAATCTTTCACTGCACCTTCCCTGACCCTCAAATGCTACCTTATTTCCTGGCCTTCTTGTATCTTAAACTCAATGTTAGCACCTGCAATTTGTTTCTATTTTTCTTCTTCTGAGTTAAAAGCTGTCAGTCCCTACTTCGATGTAGACCTATTCAGAGTCTGTTTTAGGACAGTCTGGACTACTTGGCCATGCTGTCCTGGGGCCTTACACTTTCCTTTAGAATCTCAACTTTGACTTCACTCGGAGTTACCTGGACTTGATTGTGACGTACACCTCAGTTATTCTGCTTCTGTCACGAATCGAGGACCGACGAGTACTGATTGGCATGTACAACTGTGCCCATGAAATGCTGCACGGGCACGGGTGAGTGAAGAGGTGGCAAAGAACCCCATCTATGGTGCCGTAAAGTAGGGGTGGTTGGAAAGGAAATACATGCCATGGCTTCTCATGTGACTGTGTACCATTGACATGCTGACCCATGGAAGATAAGGTGCATTTGTATATATATAGTTAACTTTTGAGTATCTGCCAGTGGATTATCCGGTTAGTATTATCTCTGATCAATTTTTAATTTTAGACTGGCTTTTAATGTGCTTTGCAGGTTATTAGAAAAGGGAAAGACAATTTTTTTAGTATTAGTAGAAATGTTAGTAAGATGAAGCCTTTTGAAATAAGTAATGTACATTTGAAGACAAACATCAATGAATTTTGGATTAGCTTTAATTCTGTCCTCCTGCACTAGTTCAAATATATGTATCATGGGCTGGAAAATGAAGACCACAGGAACCAGTGTGGGATATGGCAGATTGTTCTATGCGAGATGCACATTTCCATGTCTATATGAAAGATTTTTTTTTTTTTTTTTGGTACTGGGAATCAAACTCAGGTAGATGCTTGTGCCCTGAGGTATATCCCTGGCCCATCCATGTCTGCATGGATACCTTGGCACGTGACTTTCTCACTAGCTTTGAATATGTATGTACCCTTTCCAGTTGCATGCATATTTAGATCCAGGCATATTACTTGCTTTCTAAGTAGTCGATGCAGATGAAGTACCTATTATGTATACGTATTTTGCTTAACGGAAAGAAACTTTCCTGGGCTCACCTCAAACTGTATGGTTCTATTTAACCATAGCTTAGTGGACTTGCATGGGAAGTGGGTACAAGTGTACGTAATTCACGGGTTAGAGGGTCTGTCTTGGGAGCTAGTAGGGAACGCCGGCCTATGCACACATCTTTGTCCTTTATACAAACATATGCATGTACATGTGCGTTAAGGCCTTTAACTTCTCTCTCTTCTACTCTCTTCTAGGGACCCCGGTTTTGCTCGTTTGGGCCAGATGGTCTTAGAATACGACCACCCGCTGAAGAAGCTGACGGAAGAGTTTGGGCCTCACACAAAGGCAAGTTCACCGAGAGAGTGGGGAGTTGTCCAGGCAGAAGCATTCGTTCCCGTTTTTTGCGTGAAGGATTCACTTGCCTTCTTCCACAGGCAGTGAGCGGAGCCCTCCTCTCTTTGCATTTCCTCTTTGTCCGGAGGAACCAGGGGGCTGAGCAGTGGCGCAGTGCCCAGCTCCTCAGTCTCCTCAGCACTCCCCCAGCCATGATTAACCCTGCGAACTCAGACACGGTGAGTTCCCTTTCCTCCTGTTTACCGAGGCCATCTCCACGGCAGGGAAGCTTTCAGGAAATGTCAGCCCTCCGAGTCTAGCCCTCTCAAAGAAGGCTAGATGCCTCTAGGTGGATCCCTTCTTATAGCTAGAAAGTCACAACTGCATTGCAGCCTCCGCTTGGGCCAGGATTACTCAGTAGATACTCACAAGATGAATGAATGAGTGGATGACACTCAGTTATTAGTCACTAGTAGGAACGTGAGCTTAGCAGCCAGTTTTTGTTCAACTACTACGGGCCCAAAGTCCTTCCCTCAAAGAATTTATAGTCTAAATTGGGCATGGTGGGGTACATCCGTAATCCTCGCTCTTGGGAGGCTGAGGCAGGAGGATCACTTAGAGTTCAAGGCCAGCCTGAGCTACATAGTGAGTTCAAGGCCAACCTAAATGACATGGCAAGACCCTCTCAAAAAAACCGACAAAAACAAAAATAAATAAACAAACAAAAAAAGTTACAGTCTCATAGAGAAGACGTGCCACAGGTTAGTGGGTCTGTTGCGTTTTTATGTCGTCATAAAAACACAAGTGAGGGTGTAAGATCAGTGATAAACACCAAATGAAGAATTTACACTTATGATTTATAATTTATGTGGTGAGAGAATCTAAAGGAGGAAAAAGTCATGGGAAGGTTTTGAGTCTTGTTCCTTTGTTATTGAAAAGATCTGAACTGTCGAAGAGAGGTTAAACTTTTTGTTTGTGCCGACTTCCAGCCTAAGCTCCCCTTCCTTCTTCAGCAGTGCCTTTTTCCATAGCCTGCCTCCAGGGCCCCCCCCATCACTGGCAGGATTCCCAGCTATTGGTTTATCCGAGTGCCCTAATCTGGCTTGTTAAAGTGTGTGGCTGTGCGTGCGTGCGTGCGTGCGTATGTGTGTGTGTGTGTGTGTGTGTGTGTGTTTTGGTGCTGTGGATTGACTCAAAGGCTTCGCATGTGCTAGGCATGTATGCTATAGCTGAGCTACATCCCCAGGCCCAAAAGCTGATAACTCAGATCCTAGATTGATTTTTCTCCTTTAGGAGAATACTTGGTTAAATAATCGCTTGGCCATTTCTGCCTCTCTTCTCACAGATGGCTTGTGAGTATCTGTCTGTGGAAGTGATGGAGCGCTGGATTATAAGTAAGTTTCGTGGGATCAGGTGGGATCGGTGTAATGGCACCATACGCGGAGAGCAGTTCTAACAGCCTTCCTCTGGACTCTGCCCACCGACAGTCGGGTTTCTTCTTTGTCACGGGTGCCTCAACTCCAACAGCCAGTGCCAGAAGCTGTGGAAGCTGGGTCTGCAGGGCTCCCTGTACCTCACCCTCATCCGGGAAGACGTGTTACAGGTGCACAAAGTCACCGAGGACCTCTTTAGCAGTTTGAAAGGGTGAGAGGCACGAGAAACAGACTGGTCTTTGGGGACTTTTAGTACCACCTCCTCTACAATTTTTGGTCTCTGTGAGTTCCCAGAGTATGGGTGGTAAAGGTTAATTCTAACTGTTGAAGAAATAGTTATCAGATAACTAGTATTTGTCAGGCATGGTGGTGCACGCCTGCAATCCCAGCACTTGGAGGCTGAGGCAGGAGAATCACCTTGAGTTTTTTTTTTCACTTTGAGTTCAAAGCCAGTCTGAACTACACAGTGAGACCCTGTCTCAAAAACTGAGCCAAGCCAAGCCAAACCCTACTATTTTAGATATACGATGGTTGATCAGATAATATAGAAGTTAAAAACATGGACTCTGAAATCAAGCTGCCTGGGTTTGAACTCAAGCCCTACCACTTACTAGCTGTGTGACCTTAGGCAAGTTATCTCATTTTTCTGCACCATCGGGTCAGTTTCCTTACCTGTAAAATGTGGGATAGTAATGCCTCCCCTATGACTGACCTCACAGGGCTATAAAGAATGAGAGTTCTTATTTGTAATGCATGCGAAAAAGAGCCAGGTATGGTGGCATACACCTGTAACCCCAGCACTCGGGAGGCTGAGGCAGGAGGATCATTGAGAGTTTAAGACCAGCCTGGGCTACAGAGTGAGCTCAAGGCCAGCCTGAACTGCATAGTGAGACCCTGTCTCAAAAAAAAAAAAAAAGTGCAGACAAGAGCATAGTACATTGAATGTACTGTGCTTGTTAAATAAAAGGTAGAATCCCTGCTGCTGTGGAGTTTACACATTGGTAGAGATCAGGCACACTGTTGTTATAGAGTAAAGGATTGTGGCATCTGAACACAAAGTGCTCTGGAAGCAGTTAGGACGCTTAAACTGGATCTTGCAGGATCTAGAAAAACCTGGAGACAGATAGACCTAAGAGTTAAGCCATTGAGAAGTATGTGTGGGTTGGGAGAAAGGCAGGGAGTTGCCGACAGCAGAGAAAGGTGTTGCTAGGAGAGAAACTATCAAGGTTTTTGAGGCCAGAGAGAACATGCATGGCCAATGCTAAGAATCCCCTGGGATTCATTACATTGACGGCTCATGAAGAACCTGTAGAGTGAGAATAAGAAACAAACCTCTGGACACATTGCTATTTAAGGGCTTAGCCAGAGACAGAGAGACCAACAAGCGATGCTGAGAAGAGGCAGGAAAACAGGAGCCCAGGGAAAGAAAGCATTTGAGGAAGGAAGGGCTGGTTATCTATGTTAGGTGATGTTAAGGGAACATATAAAATGAGGATTGAAAATACACTGGATTTAGCTATACAGATCATCTTAGCTCTTGCTCTCTCTTTTTTTTTTTTTTTTTTTTTGAGGCAGGGTCTCACTGTGTAGCCCAGGCTAGCCTTGAACTCTCTATGTAGTCCAGGCTGGCTGTGACCACTCCTGAATTTAGGGCTCTTATGAACAACTTCCGTGGAGTGGTAAGATTCAAGGAGAGGTTGCAGAAGGGGTCAAATCCCTGTATTATTATGTCTGATGGCAAAGGTAACACCCAGAAATGTGAAAAGTACGGACTGAAAATTGGCTACAATCTTACCTCCCTGAATGTTTGATGTCTATTCCCCAGATGCTGGTGTTTATGTGTGCATGCATATAGACTCATGTAAATCTACAGAGATGTGCATATATTTTCACCCTTAAATGAGTAATTTTAAAAAGCAATGGGTCTACACTGTATATGTCTAAAGTTTGCTTACTTTTCTTACTATACTCTGGATATCTTTGAATATCAGTCTATAGAGACTTATTCTTTTTAATAGTTGAAAAATATTCCATTTTGTGGTTGTAACTTAATTTGTTTGCCAAGTCCTCTGTTGATGGATATTTGAACTGTTTCCCTTTTTAAAAATCACTGTAGCTGGGTGTGGTGGTGCATGCCTATAATCCCAGCACTATGGAGGCTGAGGCAGGAGGATCGTTGCGAGTTCGAGACCGGCCTGGGCTACAAAGTGAGCTCAAGGCCAGCCTGAACTGCATAGTGAGACCCAGTCTCAAGAAGACCAAAAAAAAAAAAAAAAAAAAAAAATCATTGTAAACAAATGCTATAGTGAAGATCCTTATGCATTTATC
This sequence comes from Dinomys branickii, assembly GCA_004027595.1. NCBI lineage: Eukaryota > Metazoa > Chordata > Mammalia > Rodentia > Dinomyidae > Dinomys > Dinomys branickii. The sequence goes on from PVLD010019763.1 coordinate 30,612, forward strand.
TTTGTGAAGCTATGCAAATATATCTATATGGTAAATTCTCAGATGTGGACTAGGGTAAAAGTTATAAACATATTTCAAATTTGAATAGTTTTTACCAAATTGCCCTCCCCTCCAAACAAATTGTATTCTCAACAGTCTTTGTAAATACTGATTCCTCACCAATATATTAGAAAAAATTACCTAAAGAGGAAAAAATAAAGAGAAAAAATAGAAAAATAAAAAAGAACAAAGAATAACAAAAATAAAGTTAAAAATAATCATTGCCAAGCCAGATTAGTGGTACGTACCTCTAATCCCAGTACTCTGGGAGGCTGAGCCAGGATGATAGCAAGTTTAAGCTCAGCCTGGGCAACTTAGTGACTTAGTAAGATCTTTTCTCAAAAAATAAAACAACAAAAGGTCTGGGGATGTAGCTCAGAGTGAAGGCCCTGGGTTCAATCCCCAGTATTGCAAAAGATAAAAAAAAAATCATTGCTAGAGTTAAGTGCCAGTACATCTAAGGTTAATCATTAAAAATCACAGGGGGTGTATTTGGGTATATGTGAAACATTCTTCTGAAGATTACTACTTTTTTTTATTACTACTTCTAAAGAATGGAGGAGACATTTGAAGGTTGTTTAGTTCCCCGTCACTGAGATCAGCAACTAAGACGTATAACTTATCATATAGGGAGTTCTTTGACATAAATGACCTATTTTGGTCTTTATAACTCATGTATAATAATACATATTTTTTGTAAATGAGAAAATAGGAGGCTTATTCTCAATGTCCCTCAGTTAAAGAGAGGTGGAGTTACGGATTTTCTGACTTGTAATCTGTCTTTCCTTTGTATCATGTAAAGGTTGAAATAATGAGCCATCAGGAATAAGGGAGAGTTGAGTCCTGATTTAATTAAGATAACCACAGCTCTAAACTTTCCCTGATTTGTCCTAAATTCATTAAGGCAGTGGCTTGGAGAAGGGACATGAGAGGTTTTGAAGTCCCACTAACGTGGTGGCAAAAGTGATACATAAAAGACCCTGATAGAGAACATGGCGTGCAGTCTTTGGCCTTGCTGGGATCCAAGCGTAGGTCACCAGCAGAGAAAAAAGATAGGCCACATATTACAGACAAACCACAAACGTTGAAAAGTCTTTAATTTGGAGACTCAAAAGTTCATGCTGACCTCAGAGACAGCAGTTTGTTAAGTGTCAAAGGCCTCGTGGGATTCAAAGTTCATGGAGAGGTGAGGAAGTCAAAAGGGAGTTTCTTTGGAGGAGTTTGGTGGCGTGGGAGAGTGGGCAAAAGTTCAGGGTGAAGTGAGGGGGGTTTTAGGGCAAGGGAGGCTTTGAACTTGTTTGCTGGAAGAAGGGAAAGCAGGGAAGTTAAATTTCAAGAGGAAGTGGGTGGCAGCGGGATCCCAGGGTGCAGCCGGCCGGGCGCCGGGCGAGAGCTGGGTCTGTGTGATATTTGTGCAGTCCTTCTCTGCTCCCCTCAAACCTGGACAGGGGCCTTGACTTGAAGGTAGGAGCGCAGGACAGGAAGATAAATCTAGCTCAGCTTTGCCATTAAAGCCCTGTAACCTTGGGCAGGTCATTTCCTTTTTCCTAGTTATTATTTTCTTTAAAGAGGGAGACCAGAATGATCTATATATGAACGAAGCTCTGTAAGTCCTTTATTAATGAGCCAGGGGAGAAGTATGAGCGGAAGGGTCTTGCTGGTGAGGGCTGCCTGCGCCTCCCCAGGCAGCAGCTGGAATCTTTGAGGATGAGAGCAAAGCCCTAGCTGCTACTGTTGTCAACCCTGCTGTGCTTGTCAATCCTCAGGTATGGCAAGCGCGTGGCAGATATCAAGGAGAGCAAGGAATATGTGATTGCAAACAGGTAAACCTGGGAAGGGGCTCCAGAAGGGATGGACTAGGACTTTTTCCTGGCTTGCTCTAACCCAAGCCACTGTGAGTTTCCCTACAGATCTATTCAACCCTAGAGCGTGCTGCTGGCCCACAGATTCTGGAACTTTCTCTCCAAAGCTAACACTGGCCTCGCACCTCCCTCCTGCCTGCTAGCCCTTCCTACACACAGCTGTCTTCCGGTCTGCATGTGGAGGGCTGTAAAAGGTGGACCAGGCCACATTCTCTAGCTTCCCCTTGTCTTCTTCAGTGGTCAGTTTCACTGTCAACGGCGGGAGTTTCTGCGGGTGGCTGTGAAGGAGCTGGAGACCATGCTAACTGATGAGCCGGGACTACTGGGTCCTAAGGCAAGCCAGAAATCTTGGGAGGGAGGGGATTAGGACCAATGATAAGGGACTTGGTGAGGGAAAGACTTGGCTTTCTTTCATTGTTTTTTTTTGGGGGGGCAGGATCTTGCTATGCAGTTCAGGCTGGCCTTGAGCTCACTTTGTAGCCCAGGCTGGTCTTGAACTTGCAACAATCCTCCTGCCTCAGCCTCCCGAGTGCTGGGATTACAGGAATGTGCCACCATGCCCGGCACTTTTTTGTTTAAATCACAGAAATGCTGAGTAAATATTTCTAAAATTTACTTTGGTGGGGGTGGGGAGGGCAGTGGCTGCGAACCAGTGTCAACACATGTGGCTGTCGGATTCTGTGTCACATGCTTGAGGTGTTCCATGGGCCTATGTGTTCATCCCTGGACACTTGTGGGGTGACTTCATAGCTGTGTCCATGTGCATGTCGTTTCCTCTGTGCTTTGAAGCCCATCTATAAAGTTGAATATTCTAATAGCCCCTGTCTTCTCCTTAGGCCCTTTTTGCTTTCATGGCTTTGTCCTTCATTCGTGATGAGGTCACCTGGCTGGTTCGCCATACAGAAAATGTCACCAAGACAAAGACACCTGAAGACTATGCTGACTCGTTAGTACTTGATGTAGTTAAAACCCTCACCTTATGTGGACTGGCAAAAGGGGTCGAATGGCCTGGGGAGGTCTCCCCTTGTGCCTTGGAATCACTGACGGTCTCGTTCAGATTTCTAGTCTCATGCCTCTCTCTGTTCTCACCCGCACCGTGACAGGAGCATTGCAGAACTACTCTTCCTGCTGGAGGAGATCAGAGCTCTGGTGCGACGGCACATCAAAGTGATACAGCAGTACCACCTTCAGTACTTGGCCAGATTTGACGCCCTCGTGCTCAGTGACATCATTCAGGTGTGTTTAATTGATTACACTTTGGAAATTGCAGGGTGACCGCTGGCCATTTTCCTCTCAAAGCCATCCTGGCTGCGTTGCGTGCTTTGTAGACTTGGTACCACAAAGATAGATTTCTTCTTCTACATTTGTTGAAAGAATAAAACGAGTAATTTCAGCAGCCCCTCCCCCCGGTGATACTACATAGAAATGGGAGAGAAGAATAAAGGGAATTTGGGTGTTAACATGGCAGGGATCCTCAGAAGTTCCCTCTATCTCAAGCTGGGCTCCTGTTTCTGGCATCTAGCATTTCTTTCTACCTTTGTACCCTCACTGAGCCTGCGGTCCTAGTTTCTGTCCTGGCGGAACCTGCGCCCCCTGACAGCAACTCCAACCTCTCTTTAGAACCTGTCTGTGTGTCCAGAGGAGGAGTCTGTCATCATGTCCTCATTTGTCAGTACCCTCTCCTCTCTGAACCTCAAACAAGGTAACAGAAGGGAGGTCGGGGAGACAGGGCATATATGAGGGTTGATATTTTTTATTTTTAAATTTTTTTGTCCTTTTGAGACAGGGTCTCGCTATGCAGCTCAGGTTGGCCTGGAGCTCACTGTGTAGCCCAGGCTGCTCTTGAACTCGCGACGATCCTCCCGCCTCGGCCTCCCGAGTGCTGGGATTACAGGCATGTGCCACCACGCCTGGCTGGGTTGCTGTTTTTATAAAAGCTGTTGGTCTTTGAGGCGGGCAACAGGACAAGATAGCTTTGAGAAGGACCTACCAGTCTGCACAGCTGGGTGCTAGGGTGCTGCCCTACTGCTTTCTCTCACCTGCTTGGTTTCTTTTGCAGTTGATAGTGGAGAGAAATTTGAGTTCTCTGGATTGAGGTTGGACTGGTTCCGCCTTCAGGTAATGGTCTGTTTCTGTTAGGGGCCCCGCGCTTAGATTCTTCCTGTCCTGTGTCCCTTTTCTTTTCATTTCCCGAGCTCTGCTTTTATGAATCGAGTGAAGCTGGGAGACTGAGGACTGGGTGGGCCGCGCCCAAGCCAAGCTGCTGTGCTAAGGTGAGGGTGCCGATTAGTTCGCCTTGTCTTCCCCGCCCTCTTCCCACGGCCACCCCTAGGCATACACCAGTGTGGCCAAGGCCCCCCTGCACCTGCATGAGAACCCTGACCTTGCCAAGGTGATGAATCTCATCGTCTTTCACTCCCGAATGCTGGACTCAGTAGAGAAACTGCTGGTGGAAACTTCTGACCTATCTACTTTCTGGTATGTCTGGGTCTAGGCTTCTTTATCAATTCACTTGACCTCTACCCTGCCCTCTGTGGTCTCCTGTAATTCAGGCTGGCCTTGAACTCATTATGAAGTCCAGGCTTGCCTCAAACTTACAGCAATCCTCCTGCCTCAGGCTCCTGAGTGTTGGGACTACAGGTGTGCAGCATCATGCCCAGCGAAGATTTCTTCTTCTTTTTTTTTTTTTGGTGTTATGGATTGAACAAACAAGTGAGCTTTTTATCCAGTACTGAACTGAGGGCTTCTGAGTTAGGAAAAATGGAGCTGGGCATGGCGGCAGGTGCCTGTAGTCCCAGCACTCGGGAGGCTGAGGCCGGAGGACACTGTGAGTTCGAGGCCAGCCTGGGCTACACAGTGAGCTCAAGGCCAGCCTGAACTGCATAGTGAGACCCTGTCTCCAAAAGACCAAAAAGAAAAAAAAAAAAAAAACCAGGAAAAAA